>ML098028.1:78862-99191 GCA_003697995.1 Taxidea taxus jeffersonii
CAACAACAACAACAAAAAGACAAGAGAACCACCACCACTACTTCATAAATACAACTTTTATTTTTAATTCATTCCCACTATTCTGGTTCTTTTTTTATAGATAATTTTTAACCTATTTACCATCACAGTGAGATGCCCAGTACATCAAATTCCAAAATAACCTTTTAATCTGAAATTTTTGATACATATACCTGTGTTTTTCTTTTGCTTTTCTATTTTTTAAATTTTTTTAAAATTTTAGTTTAGTTTAGTTTATTCTTTCTTTATTTTTATTTTTTAATATCCATATAGAGTTAAACTTCAAGGTAATCCCCTTTCCCCAATCAATGCCACCCCTATAGGTAAACCAATTTTTAATCCCCCTTTATCTTAGGAAAGTTGAGTCCTTTAACAAAGATATCAAGATACATCCAGGAAGAATCAAAATAACCTTCCTCGCCCACACTGAGAATTTATAAGCACTCTCCCATCTTTTTCTCCTGCCAGTGTTTCTGTGTATTTGTTTTTGTCCTGGTAGTATATAAATCTTATACCTGGGGTTCTTTTTGATGAGGTTCTTTTTTTGTTTTGTTTTGTTTATATATATATATATTTTTTCTCTTGTCATCTACTTTTATCAGTCTTTTTGTTTGTCTGTTTTTGTTTGTATACTTCATAAATCTTACCTTGGTGTCCATTTGGGCTGGGCTTTCTCTTTTATTTTATCTTTCTTTTTTTTTCCTGTCTCTCTCTCTCTCTCTCTCTCTCTCTATTACTTTCTTTTTTCTTTTGTTTGGGAAGGGACTCTTGATTGCTCAGAAGTGTTCCAGGGTGCACCTTGCCTGCACCATGTTTGATACTTTCAGCTACATCCATTCAGCCATCTCTCACCAAAATGACTAGGAGGAGGAATGCCCAACAGAAGAAAAATTCAGAGGCTGGGCCTTCTGCAACAGAACTAATGGCTATAGACATAGACAATATGTCAGAAAGGGAATTCAGGCTAACAATTATCCAGGCAATAGCTAGGTTGGAGAAAGCCATGGATGACAAAATGGAATTGATTAGGGCAGAAGTGAAAGCCACCAGGGATGATGTTCATTCACAATGTTCTCAATGAGTTCCAATCTAATCTAAATTCTCTAAAAGCTAGGGTAACTGAGACAGAAGATAGAATTAGTGATCCGGAGGACAAACAGATAGAGAGAAACGACCAGGAGGAAGCCTGGAACAAACAGCTTAGAAGCCACGAAAACAGAATTAGGGAAATAAATGATGCCATGAAACGTTCCAACTTCAGAATCCCTGAGGGGGAGGAGAAAGAAAGAAGACTAGAAGATATAGTTGAACAAATTCTCCAAGAAAATTTTCCCAATATGGCGAATGGAACCAGCGTTCATGTACTAGAGGCAGAACGGGCTCCCCCCAAGATTATAGAATCTGGTAAGACCTCAAGACACCTAATAGTGAAAATGATGAATCATAATTGTAGACGAGACCTCTTGAAAGCAGCTAGGACAAAGAAGTTCCTTATGTACAGAGGAAAGCCCATCAGGATAACGTCAGACCTTTCCACAGAAACCTGGCAAGCCAAAAAGGGCTGGCAAGACATATTCAGGGCACTAAATGAGAAGAACATGCAACCAAGAATACTTTATCCAGCAAGACTGACATTCAAAATGGATGGAGGGATAAAGAGTTTTTTTTAGAATTTTTAAATTCAGATGTGTCTGAGTGACTCAGTTGGTTAAGTGTCTGACTCTTGGTTTTGGCTCAGGTCATGATCTTGGTGTTGTGAGATCAAGCCCCACATTGGGCTCTCCCCTCAGTGAAGATTCTGCTGATGATTCTCTCTCCTCCCTCTCCCCCTCTCCCTGCTTGTGTGTGCTCTCTAAGTTAAGTAAATAAATCTTTTTTTTAAAAAAGGAGAATTTTTAAATTTAGTTTCCAAATATTTGCATATTCCCAGAGATCTTTTTGTTATTGGTTTTCATTTTAATTCCATTATGTTCATGTGGCATACTTTGTATGGCTTCAATCTTTTAAAATGTTTGAAGCTTGCTTTATGAGCCAGAATATAGTCTATTTTGGTAAATATTCCATGAGCACTCAGAAAGAATGTGTATTCTACTGTTGTTGGGTCTTTTATAAATGCTAATTTAGCAAAGTTGGTTAATAGTGTAATTCAAGTCTTCTATATCTTTACTGATTTTCTGTCTACTTGTTCTATCAATTATTGATGAAAGTGTGTTGAAACCTCTGGATATAACTGTGGATTTGTTTGTTCTACCTGAAAGGCTATCAGTTTTTTCCTTCATGTATTCTGAAGCTCTTTCCTGGAGGCATAAACATTTAGGATTCTTATGTCCTGTTGATGCATTGACCCTTTACCATCATTAAATTACACTCTTTACCCCACATTATACTCTCTGCACTGAAATATACTGTCTGATATAGACACTCCAGCTTTCTTTTGATTAGTGTTGCATATTCTGTTTATTCTCATACTTTTATTTTTATTTTGTGTCTTTATACTTAAAATTGGTTTGTTGTAGGCAACATATAGTTGGATTTTGCCTTTTACAATCATATCTGATAATCTGTGCCTTTTATTCTGGGTATTTAAACCATTAACATCTAATGTGGTTATTGATATGTTTGAGTTTTAATCTATTATCTATTTATTTTCTAATTTCTCCATCTGCTTCCCACTTTTTCTATCTTCAATGAATTAGATAATTTTTATGATTCTGTTTCATATCCTTCTTGTTTTATTATCTATAGCCCTTTGTTGTGCTGTTTTCTGTTTATAATATACATCTTATCAGTCTCACTTCAAGTGCTACTTCACACATAGTATATATAAAAATCTTACAACTATATCCTTTTATTTTTTCCTTCTCAATGTTTGTTCTGTTTTCATCATATATCTTACTTCTTCATATGTTATAAACTCCAAAACACATGTTTTTATTTTTACTTCTAATAGTTGCTTTAAATTTAAATTATAGGGGGACGCCTGGGTGGCTCAGTTGGTTAAGCGGCTGCCTTCGGCTCAGGTCATGATCCCAGCGTCCTGGGATCGAGTCCCACATCGGGCTCCTTGCTCAGCAGGGAGCCTGCTTCTCCCTCTGCCTCTGCCTGCCACTCTGTCTGCCTGTGCTCGCTCGCTCGCTCTAACTAATAAATTAAAAAAAATTTAAAAAAAAATCTTAAAAAAATTAAATTATAGGAAAAGTCTTTCTATTTATTCATATTGTTACTGTTTTTGGAGCTCTTCATAAATTTGTGTAAATTTATATTTCCTTCTAGTGTTATCTAGTGTCTCCTGCACAAAGACCAACTTGCACTTCTTGTGGTATAGGTGTGTTGGATATTAATTCTTTCAGCTTCTGCATGTTTGAAAAAGTCTCAATTTCTTCTTTGTTTTTAAAGGATATTTAAATACAGCTTTTTTCCCTAATATTAAAAACATTTTACTTCACCATGTTCTTCTTTTTTCTTTTGAGGAGCTATCTGCTGTCATTCTCATCTTTGTTCTTCTGTGGGTGATGCGTTCCTTATTTTTCTGCTTGTAAAACTTTATCTTTATCATTTGTTTTAAGCAGGTTAATTCCAATATGCCTTGTTATAGTTGTCTTCATACTTATTGTTTTTACAGATTTTGAACTTCTCAGAGCTATGAATTTATAGTTTTCATCAAATTTGGAAAAATTTTGACCAGTACTTCTTCAAATATACTTTCTGTTCATCCCCTTTCTCTTCTTCAAGGACCCCAATTATATGTATATGAGAATATTTGAAGTTGTCCCACAACTGTCTCTGATGTTCTAATTTTCCAGTATTTTTTTCTATTTATGTTTCATCTTTTATTATATCTATTGTATTGTGTTCAAGTTCACTAATCTTTTCCTTTGTAATGTCTACTTTGCCATTAATCCTATACAGTGTTTTTTCTTAGACATTGTAGTTTTCACCTCCAGAACTTCATTTTTTCTTTCTTATTTTTTAGATATCTTCTTAATGTGTTCCCTTTTTCTTATAGTTTCTTGAACATATGGAATAAAATTATGTTAACTTTAAATGTCCTTGTCTGCTAATTTTGTTATCTGTATTCTTCTGTGGTAATTTTGATTAATTGATTCCCCCCCCCCTTCATTAAGGGTTATATTTAACTGCTTCTTTGCATGCCTGGTAATTTTTGTTTAGAAGACAGATATTATAAATTTTACTTTGCTGGGTGCTGGATATTTTTGTATTCCTATAAATATTCTTGAGTTCTTTTTCTGAGACATGTACTTCAATACATACTAATCGCTTTGTGTTTGCTTTGAGGATTTGATGGGTGGGATTGTGGTGGTGCTTAGTCTAGGTTGAATTATCTTTATTTTTGAGGTAAGACACTTTTGTGTACTCTACCCAGTGATCTGTGAATACTGAGTTCCCACTAGTCAGACTACAAAACCCAGCCTATGTGAGCACTGAATACTCTTGTCTAATCACTTCAGATGGTACAGCACACACATATGTTGATCAGTACTCAACTGAATACTTGAGGAGACCCTCTATAGATCAGCATGATTCTCTTTTCATGTAGCTCTCTCCTTTTTGGTATTCTGTCCTGAAAACCTAGGTGGCCTTTTTGTCTCCAGATCCACAGCTTTGTCTCTTCAAATCAAGGAGACTACCAAGTTTTCCTGGGTTCCTGCATTTTGTGCTGTAGAAACACTCCAATGGCATTAATCTGGGGGCAATCATAGAACTCTCTTTGGTTGTTATCAATTTCTCAGGGATTACTACATATCATTTACTAATATCTAATATTTTGAAAACTATTTTTATATGCTTGTTCCAACTGTTTTAGTTGTTTCAGTAAGGAGAGTAAATCCAATTCCTGCTGTTCCATCTAGGCCAAAAGTGTGTTTTCCATCCTTCATTTTTGAAAGTCTACTTTTTCTTGGTTACTGTGATATGATTTCCACTTGATTATCCCCCAGTTTTTGTTTTTGTTTTGAAACTACTCTTCTTTCACTCACCCTTTAATCTGGGTATCTTTGCTCTTGTTTCAGAGTTCATCTATGATTGTGGGTCCAGGTACCTTCCCTTCTGATAGAATCTTAAGTATTCATTCACTTGAATGTATGTACCATACTTATTGCTCCCTTCAGGGAATCTAACATGGATATCTTTCTCCCATTTCATATTCCACAGCTTAATGTTTTATAAAATGCACTTGTTAAGGTGCCAAAAGTCCTAGATTCTGGTCTCTGCTTTGTCACTAACTACTTAACTAGGTAACCTTAGAAAAATTGCTTACATTTTCTTAGCTTCAATTCTTCCTATATAAAGTGAAGAAGCTTTATTAGATAATTTCTAATTTTTTTCTAGCTTCAATATTTTTTACTCTAGGTGTATATGATTAACTTTTGGAATGCCTGGGTGGCTCACTTGGTTAAGCCTCTGCCTTTGGCTCAGGTTATGATCTCAGGGTCCTGAGATCAAGGCCCACACAGGGTCCTGGGATTGAGCCTTCAGCAGGGAGTCTGCTTCTCATCCCTCTACCCCTCCCCCTGGCTTCTGCCCTCTCTTTCAAATAAATAAGTAATCTTTAAAAAAAAAACATTAAACTTTCATTATCGTGCCTGCCTTTTTCCTGAAAGCTAGCTGCCTTCACCTCACATCTGCATTAATGCCATAGTTTTCTAACACGCTTCCTTTCTTCCATATAACCCTATTGGAAATTACAGATAGATCAACTCATATCTCTGTGTAAGAACTTGGAATAGCTCTCTGTTTCCTGACACATTAAATACCAACTCTTCTGCTAGACTTTTAAAATACTTATCCCATCCCTATAATACATTCTTATGTACCACTACTCAGAGATATTAATTCCCAGCCTTATTCTAGATGACCTTTTCTCTATTCTTCATCTTCCTGGTTCTGCTCACATTCCTAAAGTCCTTCTAACTTGGTATAAGCTCTTTTCTATCCAACCAAGTCCTAACTATCCCTCAAGACCCAGCCCAAGTCCCTTTTATTCCATGAAGCCTTTTGACTATTGCTTCAGAACACACTGATCTCTTTACTTTGTATGCTCATTATTGTATTTCTTCAGTACATCTCAAAGTCTAGCTGCCAAATATCTGATTAGTTCATGCCTGTTAATTTTTTGTCTCCTCATACAGAACCCAAGGTCCTTGGAAACAAACCATGTTTTTTCCTTTTCTTGGTATCTTCCAAGCATATGGTATTTATCAAGAAACCCTCACTGATTGATTAAAAGCTATTCATCTCAGGTTTAGCTCATGTCCTTCTTAAGTTATCTGTGTGTGCGTGTGTGCGTGTGTGTGTGTGTGTAGACATTCTGTTCCTAAGACAGTTTGAACTCATGTGTATCCATGTTATATTGACATCTGCATGTACCTTCTGACCACAGTCCCATCTCTAAGTTTTCAGAAGCAAGTCTTGATTAGTGACTCTGAGCTGGGACTTTGGAATGCAGATCTGTCTGGATGGCAGAAGCTGTGTTTGCATCATATCATCCTTTCCTTAGTGAATTTGGCAGCTCTTTCTTGGGAAATCTGTGAGTGAATCACTGTGACAAAGAAGGTGAGAAAAGCTCAAAGCTCTAGACCTTGATGGCTTAAGAAAAAACATCCAGTATTAGGGGGTAAAAAGAAGATGACAAAATTATGTCATGGTATCTATAAGATAAGCAATCAGATAATGGTGAGGACCTGCAGAACCAGAGAGCTTTAAGGAAGGGTGGGAAAAAAGAGTTTTTAAGCAGACTTTCTTGGAAATGAAAGTGTGCTAAATAAGGGAAAGGAAGCAGGGTACTGTGAAATAATTTCACAGAAGCAAACATCTTGAATTTGTTTTGAGTAACTTAGTATGCGGCATGAACAGTATTTTAAGACTTCAGAAATCACACTTGCCCTGTTCAACTCATAACTCATTCCTGGGCTTCTAAAGTACTGAAGTGGAAGCACTCAGCTTCTTGGTTTCATATAGATGTGGTTGGAATAAATGCATACCACCCCTTCACAATCCCTACCCCTTTCCCTGCCAAAATTAAATGCTAAGAGTCTTGCTTTTATTGACTTTTTTTTTTGCTTGCCCCACCAAGTTGGCTATAGTAAACAGACTACAATCCATATAGCTGTCTGTTGTGCACAGGAACCACAAAGTTTTAGTTACAATCAGGTGTTTCACAACTATCTACAAGGAAGAAAATAAACAAAGGCATGCCATTTGAATTGGTGGGAAACATTTATCATTTTTTCCCAAGACTGCTTTATTAACAGGTTCGCTGACCCGACCCTATAGTGAGAGCATGGTCTGGTAGAAAGAATTCTGGACTAAGAATCATGAGACCAAGATACTAAATGGCTTAAGTTTGAGCAACCCTTTTAACCTTTGTGCTTTAGCTGTCTCTTCTGTTAAATTAAGGTGTTAAACTATACACGTTCTGAGGTACAATTCAGGGATGATGTTTGGCATATATGTAACTGCTCTGTTGCATGAGTGCTTCTGATATATGTCTTTCCCTTGGTGCTCCGTCCATTCTTGGATTCTGAGAAATATCTTCTCTCATCTCCTGAATAAATCCTTAGTTTTCTTTCCTGAATCTTTTGTTTGTTTATTCTGTCTCTTTTGAAAGGTGAAAGTTAGAAATATGTTAATGTAACTAGATTTAGAGGCCTCACATAGTTAGTTCAAGGGCCAATCCAGCTTATAATTTTATCTCTCTAACTAGCACAGTGTTTGTTTGTTTTTTCTTTTTTCTGAATGTGGGTTTTGAAAAATTGAATTAATTATCAGCATTTAAAAGTCACAAGATCTCACATATCCAGATTTCTATCTTCTCTTTAAAAAATCATAATAGGGGCTTCCAGGTGGCTCAGTCAGTTAAGCATCTGACTCTTGGTTTCAACTGAGGTCATGATCTCATGTGTCAGATCAAGCCCTGCATCAGGCTCCACACTCAGCAGGGAGTCTGCTGGAAAATTCTCTCCCTCTGCCCCTCCTCCTGCTCATGCATGATCCTTCTGTCTCTTTCTAAAATAAATAAATAAATCTTTTAAAAAATCACAATATCAGGAAACAAGAGATCCTCATTTCCACAAGGGATCAACAATCTGGCATGAAAAAGTGACATCCCCTTTTAAACTGGGCTCTCCAATTTATCATCACCTCATTCTTTTTTCCTTTTTTGTCCCTGGCACTGAGGCCAAGAGTAGTTGTCATTTTTTATCATGTCTGTTTTGCTGGCTTACTCTTTATGTGTGGCACTGACTCCCCAATTTACTGCAGCCCCCATCACTTCCTATAGTACTGAGGTTGAATGTCAGTTACTATTTATTATCACATTTGCACTGCTTTTGTTCCTATACCAGATTTAAAAGGCAATTTTTTTATCTGTATCTCTATCAAAATAAGAAAACATATAAAACCAAAAAAGCCAAGTGTTTTATTTGTCCCATCCAATTTACTAACATTCCTGACCTCTGTTGGTCTTTGTGTTTGTAAGCCCTGTTCTAAGTTGAATATATTGTCAATATAGTCCTCAGTTATGAAAGGTGTTCATTTCAGAAACCTCTACATTTCTTCTTTGTCACTTCTTAAGCCCCTATGTTCTGCATAGAGGAGTTGGTGGAGTTCGTTGGGCACCTGCAACAGAAAAAACAAGGTAGCAGATTTAAACTTCCATAGTAAAACAGGGAAGTACGATATTGGTATTCTTTGAAGGCAAAATGTTTGAATTCACCTCAATCTGCTACAAAAGACCATGAATAGCAAAATCAATCCTGAGGAAAAAGAGCAAAGCTAGAGACATCATACTTTTTGATTTAAAACTGTATTATAAAACCTTACTAATAAGAGCAGTACGGTACTGGCATAAAAACAGATACATAGACCAATGGAATAGAATATGGAGCCTAGAAATAAATTCATGCATATTTGGTCAACTGGTCTTTGACAAGAGTTCCAAGAATACACAATGGGGAAAAGATAGTTTCTTCAACTAATGATGTTATGAAAACTGGATATCCATAAGCGAAAAAAAAGGTGGACAACTATTTTACATCATACATAAAAATCAACCCAAAAGGGTAAAAGACTTAGATGTAAGACAGAACTGTAAAAGTCCTAGAAGAAAACATAGGGAAGGATATTCATGATATTGGTCTTGGTAATGATTTTACAGATATGACATCAAAAACATGGGCAGCAAAAACAAAAATGAAAGCATTGTGACTACCTCAAACTAAAAAGCTTCTGCAAGGGAAAGCAAATCAAATAAAAGAAAAATAATCAGTGCAGCAAAGTAGACAGTCAACAGAGTAAAAATGTACTCTACAAATGGAAGAAAATATTTGCCAACCATATATCTAATGAGGGATTAATCTCTAAAATGTTTAAGGAACTAATAAAACTCAATAGCAAGAAAACTAATAGCCCAATTTTAAAATGTGGAAAGGACTTGGGTAGACATTTCTCAAAGAAAACATATAAGTGGCAAAAATATGAAAAAAGCTTAATGTCACTAATTGTTGGGAAAATTCAACTCAAAGCCACAGTGAGATATCACCTCACATGTATCAGGATGGTCATTATCAAAAAATAAAAAAAGAAGAAGAAGAAGAAAGAAAGACAACGAGTGTTGGCAAGGATGTAGAGAAATTGGAACATTTACACAATGTTGTGGTAATGCAAAATGGTGCCACTACTATGGAAACCAGCATGGAGGTTTCTCGAAAAGTTAAAAATAGAACTACCCTGGGGCGCCTGTGTGGCTTAGTCAGTTAAGCTTCAGACTCTTGATTTCACCTCAGGTCATGATCTTAGGGTTGTGAAATAGAGCCCCATGCCAGGATCCATGCTGGGTGTGAAACCAGCTTAAGATTCTCTTTCTCTCTTTCCCTCTGCCCCTCCCCACCAGCTCGCTCTCTCTCTCTCTCTCTCTCTCTCTCTCTCTCAAAAATAAATAAATAAATAAATCTACCCTATGATCCAGCAGTTGCACTACTAGGTATTTACTCAAACAGTACAAAAATCCTGATTCAAAGGGTTACGTGCACTATCAACAGTAGCCAAATTATAGAAAGAGTCCAAATATCCATTGACTGATGAATGGATAAAGAAGTTGTGATACACATGTATATATAATGGAATATTACTCAGCCATCAAAAAGAATGAAATCTTGCTATTTACAACAACATGGATGAAACTACAGTGTATTTGCTAAGAGAAATAAGTCAGTCAGAGAAAGACAAATACCATATGACCTCACTCATATGTGCAATTTAAGAAAAAAACCAGATGAACATATAGGGAAAAAAGAGAGAGGAAAATAAAACAACAACAACAGACTTTTAACTATAGAAAACCACCTGAGGGTTGTTAGAGGGGAGGTGGGTGGCAGGGAGGGAGGTGAGTTAAATGAGTGATAGGCATTAAGGAGTGCACTTGTTCAGATGAGCACTGTATATTATGTGTAGGTGATGAATCACTAAATTCTACTCCTGAAACTAATATTATGCTAGATGTTAACTAACTATAATTTAAATAAAAACTTGAAAAAAATGGATATATAAAATATAATTTTAAAAAAAGATAGAAGTACCATATGATCCAAAATTTCACTTCTGGGTATTTATCCAAAAGAAATCAAGATCTCAAAGAGATACCTGTACTCCCATGTTCATTGCAGCACTATTTACAATAATAGAGATATAAAATAACCTAATTGTCCATCAACAGATAAATGAATAAAGAAAATATATTACAAACATAAAATGGAATACTCTTAAGCCTTAAAAAAGAAGGAAATTCTATAATATGCAACAACCTGGATGAACCTTGACTTTATGAGAAGTGAAATTACAGTCTGAAAGACAAATACTGCATGATTCCACTTACATTAGGTCTCTAAACAATCAGATTCATAGAACCAAAGAGTGGTATGGTGTTTGCCAGGAATTAGAAGAGAGAGGGAAGTGGGAAATTACTAATCATTGGACATAAAGTTTAAGTTAATCTAGATGAATAAATCTTAGAGATCTGTTGTATAATATTATGTATATGTAGTCATTAATAATGTATTTTTCAAATAAATTGTTGTTAAAAGTTAGGATAGCCAGATAAAATGCAACCAGTTATATTTGGATTTCAGAAAAGAACATAATTTTAATATAAATATGTCCCAAATGTTGCCTGGGCCTACACATACTAAAACATTATTCATTGTTTATGTGAAATCCAAATTCAACTGGAAATTCTGTATTTTTATTTGCTAATTCTGACAACCCTATCATTTAAAAAAAGATCACTTTGGTTGCAAGTAGAGAACAAGGAAACCTTTTATAAGGTTGGATTGCATTGATTCAGATGACATAATTGATAAGCAGGGCTGAGGTTGTAGCGGTGGAGACAGAGCAAAGGAGAGAATCAAAATAAACATGTCTTGGTGAAAGATGGGGATGGAAGGAGAAGGCATTGTGAAAGATGATCTATAGTGATGTACCTTTTTGATTTCTGAGTTTGAGGATTTGCAGGATGGTCATAAGTTATCATCTAGAGCCAATTTTTTTTTTTTTTTTTTTAGAATGAAAGGGTATGCTAAGCCCGGATATCTGATCACCCTAGTAATTTGTAGATTCTCTCTTTTCTCTTGATCAGTATTACCAATGCATGTCACCAAGTTTCAGCTTTATTTATCCTTTTAATTATACATTTTTAATTCACTTAACCTGCTTTTATTTTTATTATTTCCTTCTTCTTTTCTTTGGCTTAATTAACTATTCTGTCTATACCTTCCTGACAAGAATAATTAGATCACTGATTCTCAAACTTTCCTCTTTTTATATTATTTTTTAAAGATTTTATTCATTTATTTGTTAGAAAGAGAGAGCACAAGCAGGCAGAGGCAGAGGGAGAAGGGCTCCCCACTGAGAAAGGTACCCGATGAGGGACTCGATCTCGGGACCTTGGGATCATGACCCCAGTCGAAGGCAGCCGCTTAACTGACTGAGCCACCCAGGAGTCCCTCATCATTTCCTCTTTTTAAAGATGCTAAGACTTTCCTATAAAAGTGAATTTACCTATATCCCAGAAGTTATGATATGTAGAATTTTCAAATTCATTTCAAAATATTTTCTTATTTTCATTGCTATGATTTCTTTGACATATGGGTTATTTAGAAGTGTATTTTAACTTCTCAACCATATGGGGGATATTCTAGTTATCTTTTTGTTATTCCTTACTTATTTCTAGTGTGGTCAGAGCCTATCCTGTATGATTTCAATCTTTGAAATATTTGAGACTTGGTTTTTCATCCAACACATGATCAGTTTTGGTAGATGGTCCACATGGACTTGAAAAGAATGTGTATTCTGCAGTTGTTGGGTAATCATCTATAAATGTCAGTTAGATTAGTTTGGTTAATGGTATTCAAATATTCCACATCTTCACTGATTTTTATTTTATTTTTACTTAAATTCAATTAACCAAAGTATAGTACATCATTCATTTTTATATAATGTTCAATGATTCATTAGATGCATATAACACCCAATGCTCATCACATCACGGGCCCTTCTTAATGCCCAATACTGAGTTATCCCATCCCCCAACCCACTTCCCTTTCTTCCTTGTTCATTTTTAAAATATATTCCATATCTTTGCTGATTTTTTTGCTTGTCCTATCATTTCATAAGAGAGATGTGTTAAAACTCACTCTAATTGTGAAATTGTTTTTTATTAACCTTTAATAATTTTGAAATGAAACTACATCTCTAATAATTTTGATTTCCTTAAAGTTTATTTTTTTAAGATTATTTATTTATTTATTTCAGAGAGAGAGAGAGAGAACATGAGAGGAGACAAGGTCAGAGGGAGAAGCAGACTCCCCGTGGAGCTGGGAGCCTGATGCGGGACACGATCCCGGGACTCCGGGATCATGACCTGAGCTGAAGGCAGTTGCTTCACCAACTGAGCCACCCAGGCGCCTCTAAAGTTTATTTTTGTTACATTAATATGGCTAACCAACTTTTGTTTGGCTAATTTTGCAAGCTATAGCATGTTCTATCATTTAACTTTTAACCTTAACCTTTCTGTATCAGTATTATTCCAATGGGTTTCCTGTAAGAAAGTTACACTTGTTTTGTTTTCCTTCAGGTCCATTTTTACAATTCTATTTTAGTGAATCACTTAGTCCATTTATATTTGGTATGATTTGTGAATTATTTAGATATAAATATATTATTACCTCATGTTTTCTTTCCTATGTCTCATCTGTTTCAAGATGCTTTTTTTGTAGTTGTTGTGTTCTCTTCTTTTTCCCCTCTAGCTCTGTTGTTATTTTTTTAATGGTTCACCTAGAAATTACATTTTTCCTTGACTTATCAAAATCTAATATTAATTAGCTCTTCTCTTTTTTTAACAGACAATGCAAGGATCTTAGAATACTTTAAAAAGTTACACAGAATGATCCCTGGATATTATTATCTCCATTTTAAAGATGAAAATACTAATGTTCAGAAGAGTTAAGTGGTTTGCTTATGCTCTTGGAGCTAATTAATGGCAGAGGGATTTGAACTATGATAGTCACAGGATATACTCTCTGGAGTACTTCTTGGCAAATTGCTACCACATATTTTTATAGTGCTTATGAGACCATAGACTGTTTCCTTCACAACAGCCTAGGGACAGGATGGTATTGCCATTTACCCTCCACACATACTTTTATTTTTAATTTGTATAGCAGTTTATCCTTTGTAGTGTATCCTCATATCTATTATCTTATCTAATATGTTTAATATTTTTGTTAAGTGCATAGAACAAAGATTATTACCACTTTTTGAAAAATAAAAACTGAGCTCACAGAACTTAAGTAAGTTGTTAGTACACAGGCACTAACTGGTAAGTGCTGTCATAAAACCAGGTTCTCCAGATATCTGCTCCATGCTATCTCCATTGTAGATGTACTGAACTCTGTTGTGGCCAATATTTTTATGAAATCTCTTTGATGGCATAGAAATAACTTCTGGCAAATGTAGAAATGACAAAGGAGGACTAGTTAGT
Organism: Taxidea taxus jeffersonii; assembly: GCA_003697995.1. NCBI lineage: Eukaryota > Metazoa > Chordata > Mammalia > Carnivora > Mustelidae > Taxidea > Taxidea taxus. The sequence continues at coordinate 92,934 of ML098028.1, forward strand.
ATATTAATATAACAGGTGAAAATGATTGCTCAAAACTAACAAAATGAAACCTAATGAGGATAAATGTAAAAATGAATATTTATATTAAAATATATTCAAATAAAGAATTAAGGAGAACTAGCTTGCCAAAAGTTCAGTTGAGGAAAGTTCTGGATTCCTTTAATTTTTTTTATTAGTTGCCTACAAACTTAATATGAGCTAATTACAGTACGTGGCTGGGTAAAACCCATCACTGGCTACAGCAGGTATGCATAGATTAATGATGTGGAACATGGACTTTGGAGCCAGACTTGAGTACACATCCCAGTTGTAGCATTTACTAGTTGTGTGATCATAGGTAATTCACTTTTCTGTGCCTCAGTTTCTTCATGTGTAAAGTCAGATACTAACAGCACCTGTCACATAGAAATGCTGGAAGATTAAATCAAATAATGTATTTATAGGGCTTAGCACTATATCAGACACAGATTACACTCAAAAAATATCAGCTATTGGGGTGCCTGGGTGGCTCAGTGGGTTAAGGCCGCTGCCTTCGGCTCGGGTCATGCATGATCCCAGGGTCGTGGGATTGAGCCCCGCATTGGGCTCTCTGCTCTGTGGACAGCCTGCTTCCTCCTCTCTCTCTCTTTGCCTCTCTGCCTACTTGTGATCTCTGTCTGTCGAGTAAATAAATAAAATCTTAAAAAAAAATATCAGCTATTGGTAATTTAATTCCATCTCAAATACAATAACTAATTCTATATACCAAGTCATAAGAGGGACACTAACAAATGTGAACACAGCCAGGACTGGAAAGGAACTAAAACTCATTTCATATGAGGAATTATTGAAGAAATATAATCTTTGCTTTGAAGGAGAGAAAATAAGAAAGATATGACACAATTTTTGGAGACATTTTTTTCCTTGAAGAAAAGGAATTATGCTTAGTCTGTGTGGTTCTATGAGAAAAACCAGGGCCAATTGTCAGAGGGTAGAGAGGTTACAGGAGGCATATTTTAGGTCAAGGTAAGCAAGAAAAATTTTGGGAGAAGAGTAGTATGGGATACCTAATGAAGTTTTGAGTCCTTCATCATAGGAGATATTAAAAGACTTCTATCATGGATGATGACAAAGTGGTTTCTTCCACAGGGAAGAAGCTGGCTTAATAAATTCTAAGATCTCTTTGTCTCTGAGGAGGTAGTCCATTTTGGAGGTGAGAGTTTCCTGATCCCACCAGACCAAAGTAACATAAGTGATCCCATCTTTCCAAGAGCCTACTGTTGTACTTTGTCAGTATCAGTGCTTATCTTAAATTTCTCTTGCTTAAGTGTGAAACCATTGCAGACAAAGTCTTCATTGAAAATAAGAGAACAGCCTCTCACCAATATTCTATAAAATATGTGTTAAGCTCTAAAATGGTGATTACAAACTCCATCATTCCTTTCATTTTTCTTCTTCAATGACTCTTGTCCTCTAGTAATTACATCTGTACAATAGAAAAATAGGTAGATTTAGAGGTGAAAAAAACCATTATTTTCAGTAGGATTAAAAAATCGTTAAAAAAATGGTTATTTCTCTTTAGCTCAAACTCAAGAAATAACACAAGGAGGTATACCAGCTTTTTGGTCTATTTGACTTTGCACCCAAATATCTAGGATAGGATTGTAGAAAGAGGAGGTATGTCAGGGAGGGGAAACAAGATGGATGGGTAGTGGGCTAGGAACAGTGTTTGGACTACAGTTCCTAGTCTCAACTGACACTTCTTAAGACTCATAGTCATGATTGTCGTTAGGGCCTTGGGAAAATATGCACCCCCATAATGAAGTGTCATAGCATAAATGAATTCTCAGTACAAAAAAAAAAAGAAAGACACAGAGGAATAACACAGCTTTTAGCCTGTGGCAAGCTATGGTCTGCAGGCCAAACCAGTCTGCTACTTGTTTTTATAAATAGTTTTATTATAGCAGCCATGTCCATTTGTTTACATATTATATTATCCATCTCTGCTTTTGCACTACAATGACAGACTTAAGTACTTTTGATATGACTACATAGCATACAAAGTCGAACATACTATATGGCTTTTTTACAGAAAAAAATTGCTGACCCTCACCTACAACACTATTTTCCAAAGTAGTGGACAACCCAAGGAGTACACAAGCTTCAGGTGGTCTCCCTCTCTGTCTTCCCTGAAGTCCTATCAAGCATTCAGTTCATACTGTGTAGGATTGCTTTGTCAATGGAGTGTTTATCCTGCCCTCTTACCTGGTCCATTGACTATTAACTCTTATTCTTTTCCTCTGTTTCCTATAGGTGCAAACACTGGACTGGGAAAGATCTTCTTGTTGAAAAATAGTATTTGTTTTGAAAGGGCCTCCTCTTGAACTGTAGCCTATATAATTTTTTCTAGCTTTATTGAGATATAATTGACATGTAACATTGTGTAAGTTTAAGGGGTACAGTGTGATAATTTGACACACATATATATTGCAAAATGCTGATGAGAAAGGTTAGTTAACACATCCTTTACCTCTATAACTACCATTTGTTATTTTCGTTGTTATGATGAGAAAATTAAAGCTCTACTCTCATAACAACTTTCAAGTATACAATACACTATTCCTAAGTATACTCAACATACTGTGTTAGAACTTATTTATCCTATAACTGAACATTTGTACCCTATGAGTAATATCTCCCCATTCCACCCACCACTCAGCCCCTGGCAATCATTATTCTATTTTCTGTTTCTGATTTTGATGTTTTTAGATTTTACATATAAGTAAGATCATATACAATATTTGTCTTTCTCTGACTTACTTCACTTAGTATAATGCCCTCAAGATCCATCCATGCTATTGTAAATGGCAGGACTTTCTTTTATTTTATAGCTGAATAATATTCCAGCATGTGTATGTGTGTGTGCATATAAATATGTACATATACATACATATACAGATATAAATGTCTACATATATATGTACATATATACATGTATATATGTATGCATATATACATACACACACTGGAATATTCAGCTATAAAAATATATACATGTATATATACATACACATATATGCATATATGTACATCATGTATCTATACACACATGTATGTGTGCATCACATTTTATTCATCCATTCATCTGTCAGTGAACATTTAGATTGTGTCCATGTCTTGGCTATCATGAATAATACTGCAATGAACATGCATGTACAGATATCTTTGTGATAGTGATTGCATCTTCTTTGACTGTATACTCAGAAGTGTGATTGCTGGAGTATATGGTACTACTATTTTTAATTTTTTGAGGATACTCCATACTGTTTTCCATAGTGGCTATATTAATTTATATTCCCACAAACACTGCATGAGGGTTCCCTTTTCTCCACATTCTTCCAATACTCGTTATCTCTAGCCTTTTGGGAAATAGCCATTCTTTTTTTAAATTTTTTTTATTTTTTTAATTTTTTTATTTAAACTTTTTTTTATTTAAACATATAATGTAACCCCACCACCCTCTCCCAACCCCTCTCCCCCCCCACCCCCCTCAGTTTGTTTTATGACATTAAGAGTCTCTTTTGGTTTGTCTCCCTCCCGATCCCATCTTGTTTCATTTTTACTTTTCCTACCACCTTAACTCCCACCCCCGTTGCATCTCCACTTCCTCATATCAGGGAGATCATGTGATAGTTGTCTTTCTCCAGTTGACTTATTTCGCTAAGCATAATACGCTCTAGTTCCATCCATGTCGTCACAAATGGTAAGATTTCATTTCTTTTGATGGCTGCATAGTATTCCATTGTATATATATACCACCTCTTCTTTATCCATTCATCTGCTGATGGACATCTAGGTTCTTTCCATAACTTGGCTATTGTGGACATTGCTGCTATAAACATTCGGGTACACGTGCCCCTTTGGATCACTACGTTTGTATCTTTAGGGTAAATACCCAGGAGTGCAATTGCTGGGTCATAAGGTAGCTCTATTTTCAATTTTTTGAGGAACCTCCATGCTGTTTTCCAGAGTGGTTGCACCAGCTTGCATTCCCACCAACAGTGTAGGAGGGTTCCCCTTTCTCCACATCCTCGCCAGCATCTGTCATTTCCTGACTTGTTCATTTTAGCCATTCTGACTGGTGTGAGGTGGTTATCTCATGAAAAAGTGCTCCACATCACTGGGCATCAGGGAAATACAAATCAAAACCACATGTTTTCTTTTCTTTAAAAAAAAAGGTTTTATTTGTTTATTTCTTTTAGAGAGAGAGAGTGGGGAGAATCAGAGGGAGAGGGATAAGCAGGCTCCATGCTGAGCACAGAGCCTGATGTGGGGCTTGATCTCCTAACCCAGACATCATGACCTGAGCTGAAGCCAAGAGCCAGGTACTTAACCAAATGAGCCACCCAGGCTCCACTCCACCCTATGTTTTCTTCCAGGAGTTTCATGTTTTCAGGTCTTATGCTTAAGTCCTTAATCCATTTTGAGTAAATTTTCATAAGTGGTATAAAATAGGGGTCATTCTTTTGTATATGGATACCCATTTATTGAAGACACTATCCTTTCCCCATTGAATATACTTGGCTTCCTTGTTGAATATTAGTTAGCCATATATTCTTGGATTTATTTCTGGGTTATTGATTCTGTTTCATTGGTCTGTCTGTTTTATGTCATTACCAAACTGTTTTGATTACTATAGCTTTGTAATATAGTTTGAAATAAGGAAGTGTGATGCTTCCAGTTCTGTTCTTTTTTAGGACTGCTTTAGCTATTCATGGTCTTTTGTAGTTTCATACAAATTTTAGGATTTTTTTTCTATTTCTATACAAAATGCCATTGGATGGTGCATCCACTCTGGAAAAGTGTATGGACGTTCCTCACAAAGTTGAAAATAGAGCTACCCTACAACTCAGCAATGGCACTACTGGGTATTTACCCTAAAGACACAAATGTAGTGATCCAAAGGGGCACATGCACCCCAATGTTTATAGCAGCAATATCCACAAAAGCCAAACTATGGAAAGGACCTAGATGTCTATCAACAGATGAATGGATAAAGAAGATGTGGTATAGATATACAATGGAATACTATGAAGCCATAACCCCCCCCAAATCTTGCCATTTACAATGATATGGATGGAACTAGAGGGTATTATGCTAAGGAAATAAGTCAGTCAGAGGAAGACAATTATCATATGATCTCTCTGATATGAGGAATTTGAGAGACAGGTTGAGTGGGGGCCATAGGGGGGAGGGAGGGAAAAAATGAAACAATATGGGACCAGGTAGGGAGACAAACAATAAGACACTATTAATCTCAGGAAATAAACTAAGGGTTGCTGGAGGGGTGGAGGGTGGGAGGGATGGGGTGGCTGGGTTATGGACATTGGAGAGGGTATGTGCTATGGTGAGTGCTGTGAATTGTGTAAGACTGATGATTCACAGACTTGTACCGCTGAAGAAAATAATATATGTCAAAAAAATTTTAAAATGTCATTGAAACATTGATAGGAATTGCAGTCAATGTATATATGACTCGGTAGTATACACATTTTAGCAATATTAACTCTTCTGATTGTTGAACACAAGATATTTTCCCATTTATTTGTGTACCCTTCAATTTGCTTTTTCAATGTCTTATGGTTTTCCGTGTATAGATCTTCCACTTTTTAAAAAAGATTTTACTTATTTTTTTGAAAGGAGACTAAGAAAGAGAGAGGTTGAGAGAACAAGTGGGGGGAGGGTGAGGGGGGAAAACAGACTCCCTGCAGAGCAGGGAGCCTGGCGTGGGACTTGATCCTAGGACCCTGGGATCATGACCTGAGCCAGAGGCAGATGCTTTACTGACTGAGCCACCCAGGTGCCCTTAGTTAAATTTATTTCTATTTATTTTATTATTTGTGATGTTATTGTAAATGGGATTACTTTATTTCATTTTCAGATAGTTCATTCTTAGTATATGGAAGTGCAACTGATTTTTGTTAAGTTGCATTTATATCCTAAAACTTTACTGAATTCATTAGTTAGGTCTAACAGTTTTTGGGTGGAGCCTAGGATTTCTTACATATAAGATCATGCCATCAGCCAACAGAAAATTTTACAACCACTTTTTTTTTTAATTTGGATGACCTCTCTTCCCCCCTTACTCCCTCCCTCCTTTCCTTCCTTTCTTCTCTCCTTCTTCCCTTCCTCCCTCTCTCCTTCTCCCTCCCTCCCTTCCTTCTTCCCTTCTTTCTTTCTTTCTTTCTTTCTTTCTTTCTTTCTTTCTTTCTTTCTTTC
>ML098028.1:99201-128845 GCA_003697995.1 Taxidea taxus jeffersonii
TTCTTTCTTTCTTTCTTTCTTTCTTTCTTTCTTTCTTTCTTTCTTTCCTTCCTTCCTTCCTTCCTTCCTTCCTTCCTTCCTTCCTTTCTTCCTTCTTTCTTTTTTCTTTTCTAATTGCTCTGACTAGGACTTCCAGTACTATGTTGAATAGGTTTGGTAAGATTGGCACCCTTTTCTTGTTTCTGATTTTAGAGGAAACACTTCCAGCATTTTACTATTGAGTATGATGTTAGGGTTTGTCACATATACTTCCTATTATGTTGAGGTACATTACTTCTATACCAAATTTGTTGAGTTTTTATCATGAGAGGATTTTAAATTTTGTCACATCTCTTTCCACATCTATGGAGATAATCATGTGATTTTTGTCATCCATTCTATTGTGTATCACATTTATTGGTTTACATATGTTGAACAATCCTTGCATCCCAGGAATAAATTCCACTTGACCATGGTACATGACCCTTTTAATGTGTCATTGAATTTGGTTTGCTGGTATTTTGTTGAGAATTTTTGAATATATATCCATCAGGAATATTTGCTTGTAGTTTTATTTTCTTGCACTATCCTTATCTTTAGTATCAGGGTAATGCTGGCCTCATAAAAATGAGTTTAGGGATATCCCCTCCTCTTCAAATTTCAGAAGATTTGACATCAATTCTTTAAATGTTAGCATTCACCCATGAAGCCATCTGATCCTCATCTTTCCTTGGTTGGGAGGATTTTGATTACTTGTTCAAACTCTTTTCCTTGTTACTGGTGAATTCAGATTTTCTATTTCTTCATCACTCACTTGGTAGGTTGTATATTCCTAGGAATTTACCCATTTCTTTTAGGTTGCCCCATTTGTTCACTTACAACTGCTCATAGCAGTCCCTTATGATCCTTTGTATTTCTGTTATACCAGTTGTAATGTTTTTTTTCCCATTTATTATTTTATTTGAGTCCTCTTTCCTTCTTTATTGGGAGTTTAGCTAGAGGTTTGCCAGTTTTGTTTTTCATCTCAAAAACTCCCAACTCTTAGTTTTCCTGATCTCTTACCTTGTTTTTCTATTTTATTTATTTCTGCTCTGATGTTTGTTATCTCTTTCCTTCTGCTAGCTGAGGGCTTAGTTTGTCCTTGTTTTGCTAGTTCTTTGAGGTGTAAAGTTAGATTATTTATTTGAAATCTTTCTTTTTTTCTCTTTTTATTTGCTATAAACTTCCTTCTTAGCACTGCTTTTGCTGAAACTACTAGTTTTGGTATGTTATATTTCCATTTTTGTTTATTGCAATACATTTTTTTAAAAATTCTCTTTTGATTTCTTTTTGACCTATTGCTTGTTCAGGAGTGTGTTGTTTAATACTCACACAATTATGAATTTTTCAGTTGTCCTATTATTGATTTTTAGTTTCATAACATTATGGTTGAAAAAGATACTTGATATAATTTCAGTTATCTTAAATTTGCTGAGATTTGTATTGTCACTAACATTTGATCTATCCTGGAGATGTTCTACATCCATTTGAGAAGAATGTATTCTGCTGTTATTAGATGGAATGTTCTCTATGTCTGTTAGGTCCATTTGGCTTAAATATAGTTCAAGTCCAAATGTTTCATATTAATCTTCTGTCTAGATGATCTATTCATTGTTGAAAGTGGGGTCTTGAAGTCCCTTACTATTATATTGTTGTCTGTTACTCCTGACAGATCTGTTATTATTTGCTGAATATATTTAGGTTCTGAGATGTTGGGTGCATATATATTCATAATTATTATGTCTTATTGATGAATTGACCATTTTATTATTATATAATAATCACCTTTATCTCTTTTTAGAATTTTTCTCTTGTTAGAGTTTTTACTTAAATTCTATTTTGTCTGATATAAGTATAGCTACCTTTGCTCTCTTTTGGTTTCCATACGCATGGAATGTCTTTTTCCATCCCTTCACTTTTAACTTATGTGAGTCCTTGAAGCCGAAATGTCCCTTAGGCAGCATACATTTTGGCCTTATATTTTTTTAATTCACTTAACCACTCTATTAGGTTGTATGATTTAGAGTAAAGAACAAAGGCTCTGAAGCCATGGAGATAACCCTGTTCAAGTCCTGACTATTTCACTTATTAGCTGAATAATCTTAGCAATGTTAAATACCACCCCCCCACCTGCTATCAAATCAATAATTCTTCAAAAGGAATAATAATTGTTAAGTTATATCATGGGGTGGCAATGAGCATTAAATGCAATAATTCATGTAAAAAGCTTAATGCCATTCCAGGATCACAGTAAATTCGCATTAAATGGTAGCTATTTATTTTTCCTAAAATTAGGAAGGTAAAATCACATACTAGTTATGATCAGGGCTTTATAGACTAACAGACCTGGGCTGTAAGTTACTTAAGTTACTTAACCTTGAGTAAGTTACCCAATTTCTCTTAGGTTTAGATCCCTCTTCTATGTGTGAAAGTTAGAATAGTGTCTACCTCATAGGGTTGTTAGTATTAAATGAAAAATGAATTATAAATTGCAGCATTTGACACATAATAGGAACTTAATAAATGGTAGTTATAATTGTTGAGAAAAAGTGAAGGAACAGAGGTTTATGTCAACAACAAAAACTATCACCTACTCATCTGCAGTCTAGTAGCAGATAAGAAAGTAAGTGCGGGCTTTCTACTATAGTTCTTGAGGAAAAGACAAAAAGATACACTTTACTGAGTTTCGGCCTTCCCAGTTTATCCAAGGGTTCATAGAAGAAATGTTTGTGATGATGTTTAGAATAAAATCTGGTTCATATTAAGCCTTAATAAATATTAGTTGAATCTGAATCTGGACACATTCATTCAGCCCATATTGAACATTTCAACATTCCATGTAATTATTTTTGTTGTTGGCATTATTTTTTTTAATTTTTGACTTTCAAATTCCAGTACAATTAAAATAGTGCTATACTAGTTTCAGGTGTACAATATGGTGATTCAACAGTTCTATATACTACTCCGTGCTCTTCACAATAAGTGTACTGTTAATCCCATTCACCTATTTCACCCATCCACTCACCCACTCACTTCCCCTCTGGCAATCTCCATATTTAAGATTTAGCATTATTTTTATTTCAAAAATAATATATATATTCATGTGGTGAAAATATACAAATAGGGGGCACCTGGGTGGCTCAGTGGGCTAAAGCCTCTGCTTTCGGCTCAGGTCATGATCCCAAGGTCCTGGTCAGTACCTACTTTTTGGGCTGCTGAGAGAAACAATATGTAGATTACTCGGAAGAATACTTAGCCTATTATAAGTACTAAAAACGTTTAGCTATTTTCATGTGCCATTTGTATTTTTCTGTGAATTTCTCATTCATTTCCATTGCTCATTTTCTTTTTGGTTGAGTTGTGGGGTTTGTTTTGTATTTTTGATTTGTGAAAGCTCTTTATTTATTAAGGAAATTTGTCCTTTACCATATTTTGAAGACTTTTCTTTCAGCTTTCAATTTTTCTATGAATTTTTCTCATAATGTTAATTTTCCCTTAAAAATTTTTTCAATGTTTTACAGTCCTATTTATCAGTCTTTTGCCTTTGGGTTTCAAGGGTTTGAGTTTCACTTAGAGCAAATTTCCACATTCCAAAATTGCTTCTTTAAAAATTCTCCCATGTTCTCAGGGACGCCTGGGTGGCTCAGTGGGTTAAAAATTCTCCCATGTTCTCTTCTGCTGCTTTTGCAGTTACCCTCTTTTGTCCATATGGGCTTTATTCTGGCATAAGAAATAAAATGGTGATCTACTTTTATTTCTCTTCCCAATGGTTAACTGATTTTTCAGCACTATATATTGAATATTCTATGTTAATTAAAACCCTTGCTATCTCTCAGATAACTTGATGTTTAACTATTCTTCAAGCTAAAACAGTGTGTGGCCTAATCTTAATTCATTCCTCCTTCATTTTCTTCTGGTTTTGATATGAATACAAGCTGACTTGGACAGACACATTTCTTAGGCAAGTTACTTTCCCTCCTTATAAATGAAAACAAACAGAACAGAAGCACAAAGTAAGAGGTTACACCTATCTCTAAGAACCCTTTAACTAACAGTCTATTAGAGTTGTTTAAAAAAAACCAAGAACTCACTATTTGAAGGACTGAATATAAAAAAAAATTTGTCACCTAATATTCTATTATATGAGTGTATCATAAATGATTAAACCATGTCTCTCCTGTTGGATATTTGCATAGATTTCTTTGTACTATCAATTATATATATTACTATGATGACTATTCTCAGACATATATTTGGTTTTCTCTTAGGACATCTTTTTTTAAAGATTTTATTTATTTATTTGAAAGAGAGAGAGTGAGAAACAGCTTGAGAGGGGAGAAGATCAGACAGAGAAGCAGACTCCCCGTGGAGCTGGGAGCCCGATGCGGGACTCAATCTCGGGCCTTGGGGATCATGACCTGAGCCGAAGGCAGTCACTTAACCAACTGAGCCACCCAGGCGCCCTCTTAGGACATCTTTTTAAGTGTGGAATTAATAGGTCAAATGGTATGAATTTTTTAATGTTTTTATTAAAATATACTGTGCATAATAAAATATATTAAAATATGTATAAAATATACATAAGTGTTCAGCTTGAAAAATTTTCACAAAGTGAGCACACACATATAACCAACTCGTATCTAGAAACGGGATGTTACCAGTATCTCAGAAGCTGCCGTCAAACCTCATACAACCACAACTTCCAAGGGTAAGCACTATCAGGACTTCTAATAGTATATACTAGTTTAGCTAGATTTTTAAATTTTGTATGTTTGAAATCACAGAGTATACAGTTATTTTGTTTTGACCTCTCTCATTTAACACATTTACAGTATTTGTAATTATGAAGCATTCATTTTTTTAAGATTTTATTTATTTAGTTGTGAGAGTGAGAGAGCATGAGCAAGGGGAGAGGCAGAAGTAGAGCGAGAAGGATCATGACCTGAGCCAAAGTCTGCCTCTTAATGGACTGAGCCATCCAGGCACCCCATATAGGGCATTCATTTTAAATGCTATATAGTATTTCATTGTGTGACTATACCATAACTTATTTATTTACTTTACTTTTAGTGGGCTTGTGACTTTTTTCCTATCATGAATGCTACTACTATGAACACTGTAGTGTACTCACTTCAGCCAGGTATGTACTTAGAAGTAGGTGTATACCTTAGAAATTACTGTTATGAATCTACCTTTGAAAATAGTGGATCATAGGGTATATGCATGTGAAGCTTTATGTATCTTTATATCAAATTGCTTTGCAGAAACATGCGTTTATAATGATGGGAAATAATCGCTCTTGTTAATTGATAGATAATTTCAACTTCAAATTTTTTTAATGCTTCTAATAACCCAAGAAGTAGTTAGTGTTATTATTTTCTATTGATGAATAGACAGAATTGCTTATGGAGATGTTAATCTGCCCAAGACCACAGTTAGAAAATGGCAGGGCCAAGATTTGAACTCAGGTTTGTCTGACTTCCAAGAGCATGCTCCTTTTGCAGTATGCCTTATATTAGTTTCCTAGTGCTGTCATAACAAACCACCACAACTGCATGACTTAAAACAACAGAAATTTATTCTCTTACAGTTTTGGAAGTTAGAAGTCCAAAAGCAAGGCATTGGCAGGGCCAGGCTCTGACTCTTGGCTTCTGGTTGTTACTGGAAGTCTTTGGCATTTCTTGGCTTGCAGTTGCATAACACCAGTGTCTGCCCATGTAGTCACGTGGCAGTCTTCTGTGTGTGTATCTGTATCTGTGTCTTTTCTCCTTTTCTTACAAGGACACCAGTCTTATTGAATTAAGAGCCCACCCCAGTGCAATATGAACTCATTTTAACTTGATTACATTTGCAAAGACCCTATTTCAAAATAAGGTTTCATTCATAGATACCAGAGGTTATGACTTCAATATATCTTTTGGGGGGGCACAATTTAACCCACAACAACTTCCTTCTTGTCTTATTTCAAGCCATTCAACATTGAACATAGTGGATAAAAGGTATGATATTGTTGGTTAAAATTACAATTTTTATTACTGTAAAGCTGATGCCTGTGAGGTGTGAACCTTCAGGAACTGTACTTGTATATGACTTGCCAGGAGGACAGATGCAGTGGTTGGCAGTGTTCAGTGTCAGGTTGATGTTTCCTTTACTGGTGGGCTTGGTAATCCAAATAAACATCCATAGCACTAGTTAGTTCTGACTGGCGCCATGTATTCTTACATGCATTAGGAAAAAGGGAATATGGTCAAGGTGAGGCCTAGGTTGAGGAAAGACTATGCCTATGTACTTATTTCTGCAGATGGGCTCCAACATCTAAGAAACCTTGTATTTCTACTGTTGGCAAGATGGGCTGGCCAAGAATTGCTGTTTTTTCCTCCTCTCACCAGTAATCCTTATTTGCTCTCAAACTCCAGCAGAATCATAATCAGTACTTGTGTTTTTTAATGAACACCTGCCATGGGCTATCCACTATCCCAAGGATTTAGTACACATTATTTCTAATCCTTAACACAACCCTTTAAGTAGAGATTCATACAAGTGCAACCTTTAGAACTAGCCCTGATGGTGAAAGGCAGGCAATAGCACCTGGTAGACAGTGTGATCCAAAGAAAGAGGACATATATCAGTGCTGGATGCTCTGTAGGAAACCAAATTGTCCTGATGTTAGGGGTACAATCAGAGGATGAGAGAACCAGAAGCACTTCACTTCAGAATGACTCCTGGGGACATCTTGAATATGGGCATCAGGTTTGGATCCCCAGTAGAGTAAATTTGTCTTTCTTGAGTATAACAAGTGATATACCATGCAGGTCTCTTTTCAGAGATATGAGCACAGATCTAAGATGGAACAATATGAAGGAAGCGTTATTGTTGTGGCATCTCAAGAAGCTCTCTAGTACCATATCCTTTTGTTAGGGCAAAACCATACCTAAATCAAAGCCTTAAGGCCAGAGAACTCTAATTTCAGTTTGATAAATGGGCAAGTGGTAGGGGAAGATAGTGCCAAGAAAACCGAATTTTGGGAGAGTTTTATTGTTTCTAGATTGCAGAGATCACAAACCAGTAACTCAGGATTTGAATACAGCCCACAGATATTCTTTGTTTTGCCCATGTAGTTTTTTTTTTTAATTTCAGTTGCTATAATGCAAAAACAAATCGGAGATTTTTATATAAAATTCCATATTTCTGGCTTTTTTTGTTGTGAAGTAATTGAGTCCACATTTCAAAATGACTCAGTTTGCAGTTGCTCCCTTTTAGAAGGCAGGTTCCTCCTGATCTGACATGCTCTCCATTATTGATGCAGGGTCCTTCTTTGATGTTATCTTCTTGCTCCCATAACCTTCCAGTTTGTGACCATAGCTCTAGATCTTTGGCCAGGATAGATTTAGAATCAGGCCACATTCAATTCTCTACTAAATTAAGATAAATTAAGACAAAGCATCACCAAAATTGAGAGATCAGTTCTATTGGAGGTGATGGAAATATTTTAAAATTAATTATGGTGACAGTTGCAAAACTTTGTGAATATACTTTAAAAAAGCATTGAATTGTACACATTAATTGGCTGAATTATATGGTATGACTTATGGCTCAATAAAGCTGTTAAAAATATAAATCAGATAAGAATTAGGGAGGAAAATAATGATTAATTAACCTCTCAATTCTAATCTTTGTCATCAGTTTTAGAAGGTCCGTAATACTGCAGTATTAAGGTGGCAGCAGACTTGTGTCTAAAAGCATGAAAAATAAGAATTAAAAATAATACATACTTCATAGGGTTGTTAGGAGGAGTAAATATGGTACTCCCTTCAAAGCATATATTACTCTGCTTGGCATGTGGAAATCAATAAATAAATATTAGGCATTATTGGCTACTATGGCACAGAAAAGACTTACCAACACTTAGCCTAACAACACTGAAACTATACACCTAGCCAATATGCTGAACCCTCAAGCAGCTCTTCCTGGAGCCTCTCCAAATGTCTAGTTGGTTCTAGGTAGCTAGAGATCCTCAGCCAGAGCTTCAGGAGGCTCAGAGATTCTTAAGTGATGGAGGAAAATATAATATACAAATACTAAAGTGCCTCAGGATGTGGGGTCAACCTATTTGTGCCTTATTCCGGCAATGAGATATAAGTAGAGTCTTAACAATGATGAGAGTATGGAGACTTGAATTCTAATTTTACTTCCACTCCAAATTGAATTCCCTTTAAAGAATACAAAATTTTTCTAGGTTTAGTTTCCTTAAACATTGAAGGACATTGGTATTTACCCTGCTTGCTTTACCACATAAGAAAAATTAAAGAAAAGCATGAAGCTACTTGGAAGAATACAAAATTACATACAATGTAAGGCATGTTTGTGTATGTAAATCAGTGATTCTAAACAGGTGACATGCTTACTTCCACAAGAAGGCTAAAGGGGCTGAGATTCTTGTAATAAGAGAGGGTCTTCAGGATAGTTTTAAAATTTTAGACCCATTGTCTTTGTAAAGATTCCCCAGAAGATGGTGAAACTCTTGGCAATCAGAACAGATGCAGCCTGGGCCGCCGTATGCCATAAAAGAAAAAGAGCTTCTGGCAAATGAAAATCATCAAACCAATGTCTTCACCCTATTACAGAATCGAAAATGTCAACTTCCCTAGATTACAGGGTATGGCTCCAAAGCAGAGAAAATTACATTCACACCCAGAAATGGGAAATTTCTTCTCTGGGAAGAGCTAAGCTGTCATTAGGAAAGTGGGTAGGTGGCTGTGACTTTTTTTTTTCTTCTTCTGAAGTTCTTTATGACTCTCCATAAAATTCTAAGAAAGATTTAAAAATTTATTAACCCTGTTATATCTTCCCCCCACCCCACACACAGAGTTGTCCAGATAACTTTCGATAATTCCCCCAGTGGATATGGGATAAGCAGGGGCATTTTGCCAATGAAGCAGTTGATGGGTCACCCTGATGAACCAAAGGCAAGATCCCTATCCATGTTTGAGGGACTAGCTGACCTTTAATGTGTCCCCAAATATTCTTGTAGTTGGAACTGGTAGACTAAGGAAGTAGCCTCCAGCAGCCCATTCTAACTCAATTTGTTGTCCAGAGATATTTTAATATGAAAGAGTCAAAGTAGGGAGATGACAGAGCGGGAATAAGGTGGAAGTATTCCTGGGACATGACAGGAAGGGAGGAGTGTCCTGACAACAGAGAAATAAATATGTCAGGCAGTGTTGCAGAGTGGTTAAGGGCATAGGCTATGGCATCAGAAACACCTGATTTACTCCCTGGCTCTGCCACTTATATTCTGAGCTAAATATAAAATAGGATGAAAACAATACTCATCATGTTTAAGCCTTATGAGGAGAAAATGAGATTGCATACTTAAGGCATGTAACATATTACCTGGCACACAGGAAATGCTAAAATTAGAAGCAGTTATTATTATATGCTCTTCAGCATGGCATTCAAATCCCTTCCCAATTTAACCCAAGTCTATATTTCTAACTTCATTTCCCATCATTCTTTGCCACATACCTTCATGTCTGGCTACAGAGGACCACGAGAATATTCAGCAATCCCAGATTTCATCATACATGTTTACATTTTCCCTTCTTTGAATATGCTAATATTTTGGTCTAGTATGTCATTTCTTTCTTGTCTACCCAGTTAAAAATCTTACTTTCCCATCAGGGCCCAGTGTTCCACCACTTTTATGAGGTTTTCCCTTTCCTTTAATCTAGGCAGAACCAACACTTGCTTTTTTTGTATTCCCATTACATTTTCTATTTCCATGGGTTAGGTGACATGCTGACATTTTCAACAACTTTGAATGTTTTAGTAATCCCTATGACCTTGTGAGAACAAGGGCTTTAATGTATATATTTTTATACCACCTGCCTAGTAACTGGCACATAGTAGGTAGTCATTAAAGTTCATTAACTAGAACTGAGTCTGTGAAGGGGCTTATGAATACCTATTCCATCTATTTCATATAGGTTGCAATGAGGAAATAGTGTACAAACATACATAAAAGTACAAAAAATGTGAAGTTTTATACAAATGGGGGTAATTGATTATCCAGAATTCAAACTGGAGAGGTTAAATAAAGAGAATTATTCTGCATTTCCAGGTCATGAAGTGCCTCCTGAATTATCATTAACTTTTATAAAAGATGTGTTCTGATTATATAGTGTTTGAGAATTTATGGACAACATAATTGTAGTTCTCTTATGTAACTGGGAAGATAGTTTTATTAGACCAAGATACCACAATCTCTAACCACTCTGGAGAAATGGATCTTTGATGTACAAAAGAAAGAATGGGAAAATTAACAGCCTAACTACCATCAGCATCCACATAAAGGCTGATGTGATGTTTTGAATGACACAAGGGTGATCCTTCTAGAGCATATACTGCAATTTCTGTCTGTAATACACGTATTTGATGATGTTCTTCAGTTTGGGAATTGCTGCCATATACTCTTTCATTTTTCATTCATGAGTCTGATCTTGCCTTTGATTCCATAAGCTCTCTGAGTTCAGGGATTTGATCTATTTATATGTTATCCACAACGGTGCTTAGCATAGTTGCTGAAAGCATTGAGAATTCTTTTAAGTCATGTTGAACTTAATTGAATAAAGTAAAGAAACTAGTATATAAAATAAATAAATTTTAAGACAGTTTTAGGCCCAACAAAAACATTAAATACATAGATGGATTAATCTCAGAACCAGTTTTATCAAATACAGTAGTAACAGAAACATTTTATTACTGGGAATACTTTTATAATGATTTGTCATTTATGAAGTACTCTCATATATTCTTTCAAAATAGCAAATCTGAGTAAACACAGATACCCTGGTGTTTAGCTGTCAAATAAAAAATTAGTGAAAAATATTCCTAGGAGATGAGATAGCAAAAAATAACACTTATAGAACAACTACTATAAGATAAGCATAATTGTAAGTGGTTTCTGTGTATTCTCTTGTTTAATTCTCTCAACAGCCCTGTAGAAGAAGTATGGTCATTACTTCCATTTTATAGGTGAAAAAACTGAGGCTTAGATGAATTCGTTTGCCCAAAATCACACAGCTAGTAGTTGTTGGAAGATGGGTCTCCACCAAAAAGACTGAGTCAATGAACTTGCAAGAAACTTCGACCATATGAGGAACTAGACAGAACTGTTTGAAAAGACTCTTTATAGCGCTCGTATCTAGAAAAACTTTTGTCAAGAGAAAAACATTACTAGCTCACAGTGGAATAAACAGAATAATAAATAACATCTTGGCTAACAAAAAATAATTCAAAGTTTAAATGACACATTGGATTCAAAGCAACAGCCTCACACTCTGAAAGCATTTTTTCTATGAGTGTGATAGACAGGGAGAGGATGGGTCTTTATATGGAACTGAAGAGATAACTTTATAGAAAAACATGAGTCCCCTGAAGCAAGAATTTTTTAAATGACCAAAACAAGAAGTCAAGAAAACACAATATGTAAAGTTGTTCAGGATGGGATTGATGAAACAAATTTGTATGCTTATTGCAATGAGAGCTTTACTTAGAGGTGAAGGGGTCATTTTAAGGTGATAACATTGAACTCTTTCTTAATCCCTTTCAGTTCAGCCTGACAGTATGAATGGGTTGGCTCTTCTGTAAAACTGCCTTATTATGTGATCTTTTTGCATCGGCTCATGCTCCTGCAAAACTTGCAAATGCTTAGCACATATGCTGCCCTTCTCATTCCTATGCCCATGGCACATATTATAAATAAACCACAGAACTCTTTCTTGTCTGGAACCAACCTCAGAATCATTCTTGATACAGCACTGCAGATGACCACTACCAATCAACTTTATTTGGCATGTGAAATGAAGCCTATTTGTCATCTAGGCCCTGGAGTATTTGCAAACTGAGAAATAGCAGGTGTCATGCACAGCAAACACTAATAATGAGTATGTCTTTAGAAACCCAGTGCTACTAAGCAAGGAAGGCTTCTTTCCCTGTTTTTTTTTATTTTTTTTTTTATTTAACAGACAGAGATCACAAGTAGGCAGAGAGGCAGGCAGAGAGAAAGAGGAGGAGGAAGCAGGCTCCCCAATGAGCAGAGAGCCCGACGCGGGGCTCGATCCCAGGACCCTGGGATCATGACCCGAGCCGAAGGCAGAGGCTTTAATCCACTGAGCCACCCAGGTGCCCCTCCTTCCCTGGTTTTATCTTTCACTGCTGCTTTAGTCATCCCTGACCCATTATCAACCATTTTTTTTTTGATAACAGAAATAAATTTGCTAGGCATGAGGTACCTTCAGGAGGAGCTTAATGATCAAGACCAATCCTTCCTACTTGTCTTTCCTAACCCTCAAAAGCTTTAGGAATATGATGTCAAATACAGAGCCCTAAGACTTTAGATTCTGCTTGTAAAATGCTCATTTAGTTTTAGTTCCTTCCCATATAGAGCAAGCTGAGATGTAGTTAAAAACACTGAAGTATAAATAAGATGACCTGGCTCCTAGTCTTGCTTCTGTATCCTTAGTTATGGTTTTCCTCCCTCAGCCTCAGTTTCCCCATCTGTAAAAGAGAAATAGTAACACTTTCCTTATCTACCAAATGGCTTATTGTGAAATTGTTAAACCATTCATTTCTTCTTTTTGATTCGTTCATTGTATATCATTATTCCTCAAGTGTTTTGCTTCACATTGTTGGATGGGACTGTATTTGACTCAAAAGAATATTTAGAAAAAAAATAGACTGGGTGAAAATTTTACAAACATGTTTTTGTCTTGTTTCATTTGTTGTATATGTGCATGTGTGGGAGGTTGTTTCTCTTGTTTGCTAAAACCTCCATTTTTATAAGTGACAGAATGGTTTGACTTTTTCCTCAGCCATGTGTCTGTATTGGTTAGAACTTGGTCAATGGATGTGAATCATGGACTTACAGAAAAACAAAACAACTTACTGACTGGCCCAGGTCTTTAGCTTAAACGTGTTCAATCTTTGATAGAAAAAGAAGCAGAGATTCTTAGAATTTACTGGTCAATACTACCTCTCAAAAGTGCCTTGGTCATCTAACCCAGTGGTTTTCAAACTGTAGTTTTCAGTTTCCTAGTTCTGCACAGGGATGTCTCAGGGGCTTCTTTATATGCTTTTTTAAAAAACTATCTTACAGGGCACCTGAGTGGCTCAGTTGGTTAAGCATCTGACCTGGCTCAGGTCATGCTCTCAGGGTCCTGGGATCGAGCCCCATGTTGGGCTCCCTCCTCAGTGAGGAATCTGCTTGGGTCTCTGCCCCTTCCCCTACTCATGCTCTATCTCTAATAAATAAATAAAATCTTTTTAAAAACTATCTTGCTATGAATGAATGAATTAATGAATACAAAATTTGGAAAATACAGTATATGGTTTACCTTCTTTGGCTTCAGATCCCTATTTGATTTAGACTAGTATAATCATTAACTGATATTCTGCCCAGGCTCTGGGGTTGTGGTTATCTAATATTCCCCTTATCTAATATCTTAAAACCCAGAACCAGGACTTGACTTACGTGCCTTTGACTTTCCTATCTTTTCTCTCTTTGCCCAGGTTCCTTTTTCAAATCTGGATGCTTGGTACCCATTGCTGGAAGCTGTCTTTAGCTCATGAACACAATGTTTGGTATGATTTTGCAAAGACCACTTATGGATTATGGAGAATCAGGCATGTAAATCCAAAAGGAGAGTTCTTTCCAGTTGGGTCTTGATATTTCAAGATTTAATGTAAATTATGTAAATGAAAATACTCAAATTAGCTCAAGTACATTAATAACAGCACTAGGACATGCTATGAAGTGTGTTGAAAAAATATTTAATAAATGCACTATTTACAAGGCAGCAGATACATAGACTTGGTTAATATCCTTGGAGAGTCTGGCTTTGACAGAATTATTTCCATTTAGAAATTATCTTTGGTCTAGCTACACTCAATCTGATTTATCTTCTGCACTTTGAGTTATAGAAAAGTTCACAGGCATTGCAAAACAGTCATTGAAAACATAAAGGTTGATTACCATTGTGTGAGGAGGTTGAAAATAAATCTTTTGGCAACTGCTGCATCTGGGTTTGCAGTTAATGACCTTTTGAATCAGTGCCCAGGACACAGATCTTCCATGTGCACGATTGCTATGGTTGCAACCAGTCCAAAGCAAGCAAGGTAGCAATTGAATAAAATGGCCCAATGTGAAAAACTATTTAAAAGCATTAATGTCCTCATGTCTATCTGGGGAAGAGCTTCTCACCAGCCTTGGGTTTTTTCCCCCTTATGTATGGGGTAGATAGGGAAAAAAATAAAGCTGGTAATTAAAAAAAATATTACTGACTTTTTAATCAATAAACTTTATTTTTAGGGCAGCTTTAGGTTTGCAACAAAATTTAATGGGATATACAGAAATTTTTCATATAACCCCTGTCACCACACACACACACACACTGCATCTTCCACTACCAAATACCAGACTAAGTATATCTTGATACATTGTTGTCACCCAAAGTCCATAATTTACACTAGGGATTACTCCTGGTGTTATACATTCTGTGGGTTGTGACAAATGTACAATGACACGTACCCATCATTAGAGTATCATAAAGAATAGTTTCACTGTCTTAAAAATAACTGTACTCTGCCTATTCAGTTCTCTTGCCCTCTTAACCCCCAGAGATCACTAATCTTTTTACTGTCTCCATAGCTTTCTTTTTTCCATATGGCTACAACCATATAATATGCTGCCTTTTCAGATTGGCTCTTAAGTTTTTTAGAGAGAGAATGCATGCCCACACAAGCAGGGTGGGGGCAGAGGGAGAAGAGAGAGAGAAAATCATAAGCAGGCTCCATGCTCAGTGTGGAGCCAGAGCAGAGCTTGATCTCACAACCCTGGGATCATTACCTGAGCCAAGATCAAGAGTTGGAAGCTTAACGGACCGAGCCACCCAGGCACCCCATAGATTGGATTTTTTTTCTGAATAATATGCATTTATGCTTCTTCTGTGTCTTTCCATGGCTTGATAGCTCATTTCCTTTTAGTGATGAGTAATATTCCATTGTCTGATTTACCACAGTTTATTTATCCATTCACCCACTGAAGGATATCTTGGTTACTTCTAAGTTTGGACAATTATGAATAAAGCTTCTATAAACATCCTTGTATAGTTTTTATGGACATAAATTTTCAATTCACTTGAGTAAATACCAACCAGCATGTTTCCTGGGTTGTATGGTAAGATAATGTTTAGTTTTGTAAGAACTTGCCAAACTCTCTTCCCAAGTGTACCATTTTGCATTCCCACCAGCAATGAATGAAAATGTTTGTTGCTCCACATCCTTGCCAGGACTTGGTGGTGCCAGTGTTTCGGATTTTGGGCCATACTGATAAGTGTGTGAGTGGTATCTGATTTTTGTTTTGATTCAGAATTCCCTAATGTATGATGTTGAACATCTTTTCATGCTTATTTGCCATGTATATGGTTTCACTGGGGAGATATCTGTTCAGGTCTTTTGGCCTTTTTTTAAAAATGATGTTTGTGTTCTGGGGCACCTGGGTGGCTCAGTGGGTTAAAGCCTCTGACTTCAGCTCAGATCATGATCTCAGGGTCCTGGGATTGAGCCCTGCATCAGGTTCTCTGCTTGGCAGGGAGCCTGCTTCCTCCCTCTCTCTCTGCCTGCCTCTCTGCCTACTTGTGATCTCTGTCTGTCAAATAATTAAATAAAATCTTTAAGGTATTACCTGCTTCCTCCCTCTCTCTCTGGCTGCCCCTCTGCTGACTTGTGATCTCTGTCTGTCAAATAATTAAACAAAATCTTTAAAGTATTATCTTCTTCCTCCCTCTCTCTCCTCCTGCCTCTCTGCCTACTTGTGATCTCTGTCAAATAAATAAATAAAATCTTTTTAAAAAATGATGTTTGTGTTCTCACTATTGAGCTTAAGGTTTCTTTGTATATTTTGGTTAAGAGTCCATTATAAGGTGTGTGCTTTGCAAATATTTTCCCCAGTCTGAGGTTCATCTTCTTACTGTCTTGACATTGTCTTTCAAAGAGCAGAAATTTTTAGTTTAAATGAAGTCCACCTTATCAGTTATTTCCTTAGTGGATCATGTCTTTTGTGTTGTATCTGAAAAATCATCACTGTACCCAAAGTCATTTGGGTTTTTCTCCTCTGATATCTTCTAGGAGTTTTCCAGTTTTGTGCTTTACATTCAGGTCTATGATCCATTTGAAGTTAAATTTTGTGATGGGTAAAATATCTGTATTTATATTAATTTGTTTTGCATATGGATGTCTAGTTATTCCAGCACTATTTGATGAAGAGGCTGACTCTGCTCCATTGTATTGTTTTTGCTTGTTGTCAGAGATCAGTTGACTATACTTATGTGTATCTACTTTTGGGCTTTCTATTCTGTTCCATTGATCTGTTTGTTCTTTCACTGACACCACACAATCTTGATTACTGTAGCTTTATAGTAAGTGTTGGAGTTGAATAGTACCAGTACTTCAACTTTGTTCTATTCTTTCGATATTGAGTTGGTTATTTTGGATCTTTTGCCTCTCCATATAAGCTTTAGAATCAGTTTGTCAATATACACAAAATAACTTGCTGGAATTTTATTTGGGATATTTGGGATACATTTATATCACTAGGAAAAACTGATAACTTGAAAATATTTAGTCTCCATATCCATGAACATGGGATAACTTCCATCTATTTATTTCTTAATATCATTCATCAGGGTTTTATGGTTTGCTTCACATATATCTTGCACAAATTTTGTAAAATATATACGTATTTCATTTTGGGATGCAAAATTCTTCCAGTTTTATTGAGATATACTTGACATATAACACAGTATGAGTTTAAGATGTGATGATTTGATATATGTATATATTGTGAAACATTTACCATAATAAAGTTAGGTAATACATCCATTACATCATATGATTACCATTTTGTTGTTGTTATTGTTGCTGTTGTTGTTATGGTGAGCACATTAAAGAACTACATTCATAGAAACTTCTAAGTATGCAAGATAGTTTTGATAAGGATACGCAACATATTATAAATTAGATCCCTGGAACTTATCTTATAACTGAATGTCTGTACCCTATAAACAACATCTTCTCATTTTTCCTACCCCTGAGCCCCTAGTAACCTCCATTTTGCTCTGTTTCTATAAGTTTGATATTTTTAGTTTCCACCTATAAGTGAGAGCATAAAGCATTTGATTTTATTTGTCTGATATATTTCACTTAGCATAATGCCCCATAGGGCCATTCATGTTGCAAATGGCAGGGATTTCCTTCTGTTTTATGGATGAATAATAATCTATGGTATATATACCACATCTTCTTTATTAATTCATCTGTCGTGGATGCTTAGGTTGTTTCTATGTCTTGGCTATTGTGAATAATGTTGCAATGAACATTGGAGTACAGATAGCTCATTGAGCTAATAAATTCATCTTATTTGGATATAGGCCCAAAAGCAGGATATTTGGAACATATGGCACTTCTAGTTTTAATTTTTTGAGGAAACTATACTGTTTTCCATAATGATTATACCAATTTATATTTCCACCAACAGTGCACCAGTGTTTCCTCTTCTCCATAACCTCAGCATTTATCTATATCTATTTGATAACAGCCATTGTAACAGTTGTGA
The DNA here is from genome assembly GCA_003697995.1 of Taxidea taxus jeffersonii. Classification (NCBI taxonomy): domain Eukaryota; kingdom Metazoa; phylum Chordata; class Mammalia; order Carnivora; family Mustelidae; genus Taxidea; species Taxidea taxus. The sequence continues at coordinate 116,891 of ML098028.1, forward strand.
GATGATATTGCATTGTGATTTTGATTTGCATTTCATTAATGATCAATTATGTGGATCACCTTTTCACATACATGTTGGCTATTTGAATATCTTCTTTGGAAAAATGTCTATGCAGATCCTTAGTCCATTCTTTATTTGGATGATTTGGGTTTTTTTGTTCTTGTGTTATATGAGTTCCTTATATATTGGATATTAGCCACTTATCAGACATGTGGTTTGCAAATATTTCCTCCATTCCATAGGTTGCCTTTTCATTTATTTGATAACTTTTAAAATTTTATTATTTTTAATTTAGTTTTATTTTTTCAATGTTCCAAGATTCATTATTTATGTATAACTTCTTTTGCTGTGCAGAAGCTTCTTAAAATTTTTTATTTAAATTCAATTTAATTAACATATACTCTATTATTAGTTTCAGAGGTAGAATTCAGTGATTAATCAGTTGCATACAGCACTGAGCTCATTACTTCAAGTGGCCTCCTTAATGCCCATCACAGTTACCCCATCCCCCAACTTTTCCCCCCCAGCAACTTTCAGTCTTTTCACTATAGTTAAGAGTCTCTTATGGTTTGCCTCCCTCTGCTTCCCTCCTATTTTATTTTTCCTTCCCTTCCCCTATGTTCACCTATTTTTTTCTTAAATTCCACATATTAGGAAGTCATATAGTATTTGTCTTTCTCTGACTGACTTATTTTGTTTAACATAATGCCCACTAGTTCCATCCGCTCCATTGCAAATGGAAAGAGTTCATTCTTTTTGATGACCAAGTAATGCTCATGCATGTATGTGTGTATTCATGTATGTATGTACATGTATGTATACATACATATATGTGTGTATACACATACATGCATATGGTATACATACCATATGTTATATAATACATACATACATATCTTCCTTATCCATTTCTTTATCACATTTCTTGATCCATTTCTTCTTTATCACATCTTCTTTATCCATTCATCTGTTAATGGACATCTAGGCTTTTTTCATATTTTGGCAATTATGAGCATTGCTGCTATAAACATTGGGGTGTGCAGAAGCTTATTAACTTTATGTAGTTCCACTTGCTGATTTTTGCTTTTGTTGTTTGTGCATCTGGTGTCATATCCAAAATGTTATTGCTAAGACCAATGTCAATAAGTTTTTTTTCCGTAAATTTTCTTTTAGGAGTTTTATGGTTTCAGGTCTTACATTTAATTTTTAATTCCATTTTGAATAAAGTTTTGTTAGTGGTGTAAGATAGGGATCCAATTTCATTCTTTTGCATGTACATGCCAATTTCCCAAGCACCACTTATTGAAAAGACTATCCTTTCCCCATTCTTGGCTTCCAAATATGGTCAAATAGTTGACCATATTTGCATGGGTTTATTTTTGGCCTCTTGATTATGTTCCATTGGTTTATGTGTGTTTTTATGTGAGTACCATACTATTTGATTACTATAGCTTTGTAATATAGTTTGAAATCAGAAAATGTGATGCTTTCAGTTTTGTTTTTCTTTCTCAGGACTGATTTCACTTTTCAGGATCTTTTGTGGTTCTAAACCAATTTTAGGATTTTTTCCTCTATTTCTGTAAAAAATGCCATTAGATTCTTGATGGGTATTGCATTGAGTCTAGGTTGGATTTGATCATTATGGACATTATGAAAATATTAATTCATCCAACCCATTAACACAAGATATATTTCCATTTATTTGTCTTCTTCAATTTTTTTCATCAATATTATATAGTTTTCAGTATACAGATCTCTAACTTTGTTGGTTAGATTTATTCCTAAGTATTTTATTTTTTTCCATGCTATTGTAAGTGGGATTTTTAAAAATTTTCTTTTAGAATAGTTCATTGTTAGTGTATAGAAATGTAACTAATTTTTGTATGTTCATTTTGTATCCTGAAATATAAATGATTTTTTTAAAGATTTTATTTATTTGTTTGACAGACAGAGATCACAAGTAGGCAGAGAGGCAGGCAGAGAGAGGGGGAAGCAGGCTCCCTGCTGAGCAGAGATCTCGATGTGGGATTCCATCCCAGGACCCTAAGACCATGACCTGAGCCCAAGGCAGCAGCTTAATCCACTGAGCCACTCAGGCGCCCCTATAACTGATTTTTTAAATTAGATCTCACAGTTTTTAGGTGGAGTCTTTAGGATTTTCTGCATCTAAAATCATGTCACCTACAAACAATTTTACCTCTTTCTGTTCTGATTCAGATGAATTTTATTTCCTTTTCCTGCCTAATTTCTCTGGTAGGACTTCCAGTATTCTGTTGGATAGGAGTTGTGTGAGTGGGCATCCTTATTTTGTTTCTGATCTTAGAGGAAAAGCTTTTGGTATTTTACTATGAAGTCTAATGTTAGCTTTGGGATTGTTACATATGGCCTTTATTCTGTTCAGGTTTGTTTCTTCTATATTCAATTTGTTGATTTTTTTATTACGAAAAGATGTTGAATTTTGTCAAATTCTTTCTCTGCACTTATTGAGATGATATAAATTTATCTTTCATTCTATCAATGTGATGTACCACATTTATTGATTTGCATATTTTGAATCATCCTTGCATCCTAGTATTGAATTCTGCTTGATTGTAGTGTATGGTCTTTTTTTTTTTTTTTTTTAGATTTTATTTATTTATTTGTCAGAGAGAGAGAGAGAGCGAGAGCAAGCACAGGCAGACAGAGAGGCAGGCAGAGGCAGAGGGAGAAGCAGGCTCCCTGCCGAGCAAGGAGCCCGATGCGGGACTCGATCCCAGGACGCTGGGATCATGACCTGAGCCGAAGGCAGCCGCCCAACCAACTGAGCCACCCAGGCGTCCCGTGTATGGTCTTTTTAATGTGAATTCATTTTGCTGATATTCAGTTAAGGAATTTTTTTTGTCTATACTTATCAGTGATATTGCTTTGTAATTTTCTTTTCTTGTAGTGCCCTCATCTGGGTTTAGTATCAGAGTAATGCTGGCCTTGTCAAATGAATTCTTAAAATTTTTAAAAGAGTTTGAGCAAGATTGGCATTAATTATCCTTTAAATGTTTGGTGAAATTTGAGTGAAACCATCTGGCCTTGGGCTTTTCTTTTTTGGGAGATTTTTGACTACCAATTCAATCTCCTTACTCATAATTGGTCTGTTAAGATTTTCTATTTCTTCATGATTTTTTTTCTTTTTGTTGTCTGATTGCTGTTTTAATCTTGGTAGGTGATATGATTCTAGGACCTATTCTGTTTTTAGGTTGTCCAATTAGTTGTCGTATATTTCATTGTAGTTTCTTAAGATCCTTTGTATTTCTGTGTTATCAGTTGTAGTGTTTCTTGTTTCATTTATAATGTTATTTATTTGGGTCCTTTTTCTTTTTTTTTCTTAGTTAGTCTAGCTAAAGTTTTGTCAATTTTGTTTATTTATTCAAAAAACAATTTTTAGTTTTATTAATCTTTTCTATTGCATTGTTCTCTGTTTCATCCATTTTTGCTCTAATCTTTATTATTTCATTCCTTCTGATAACTTTAGCTTTAGTTTCTTCTTTTCTTCTAGTTCCTTAAGGTTTAAAGTCAGGTTGTTTATTTGAGATCTTTTTATTTTGTTGACATATGTATTTATTGCTATAAAAGTCCTTCTTAGAACTGCTTTTGCTATGTCCCTTAAGTTTTGGCATATTATATTTCCATTTTTGTTTGTCTCAAGATATTCTTAAATTTTCCCTTTTTTCCCCTTTGATTCATTGCTGTTTCAGGAGTGTGTTGTTTAACTGCTATGTAAATTTTACTGTTATTAATTTCTAATTTCATATCATTGTGGTCAGAAAAGGTATGATTTCAACCTTCTCTAATTTGCTAACATTTGTTTTGTGGGCCAACATGTTCTAACCTGGGAAATGTTCCACGTGTACTTGAAAATAATGGAATGTTCTGTATATACGTTAGGTTCATTTGATCTATGGTGTTGTTCAAATCCACTGTTTCCTCATTGATTTTCTGTCTGGATGACTTATCCACTGTTGAATAGTGTGTTTAAGTATCCAATTATTATTGTATCTCTGTTTATTTCTTCTTTTATTTCTGTTAGCATTTGCTCTCTTTTTTCTTAGCCTGCCTCAAAGGTTATTGAGTTTTCTAATCTTGTCAAAAAACCAACTTTTGTTTTTACTTATTTTTTGTATTGCCTTCCTGATTTTAATTTTATTGTTTTCTGTTCTAATACTTCTTATTTTTCTCCTGCTCATTTTGGATTTAATTTGCTCTTCTTTTTCCATTTCTCTAAACCAGAAGCTTAGATGATTGATTTTAGATGTTTCTTTTCTGATATATACATTCAATGTTGTAAGTTTCTCTCTAAGAACTGCTTTTGCTGCATTCCACAAATTTTGATAAATTGTGTTTTCATTTTCACTCAATTGAAAATATTTGTAGGGGCACCTGGGTTGTGCATTCACTTAAGTGTCAAACTCTTGTTTTAGACTCAGGTGCTGGGATTAAGCCCTGCATCACGCCCCATGCTCAGCATGGAAGTCTGCTAAAGTTTCTCTCTCCCTCTCTCTATGCCTCTCTCTGCCATGTTCTCTCTGCCAAATAAATAAATAAATAAATAAATAAATAAATAATCTTTTAAAAAATATGTCTAAACTTCAGTTTAGATTTTTAAAATTTAATCTGTGGTTTTTAGAAGTGTGTTCCTTAATTTCCAAGTACTTGGAGGATTTTCTAGCTATCTTTTTATTATTTATTTTTAGTTTAATTTCATTGTGGTCTGAAAGAAGACATTGTTTGAGTTTTAGATTTGCTAGTGTTTTATGGCCCAGGATGTGGTCTATCTTGTTGAATGTTTCATGTGTATTTAAGAAGAATGTGTACTTGGCTGTTGTCGAATAAAGTAATTTATATATGTCCATTATATCCACTTGATTGATAGTATGGTTGAGTTCTCCTATGACTTTTTGATTTTCTGTCTGCTGGATCTGTCTGTCTGCTGGATCTGCCCAGCAGAGGAGTATTGAACTCTTCAGACTTTGTAGTTGACTAATCTACTTTTCCTTACATTTCTATCAGTTTTTGCCTCACAATTTTTGCTGACTCACTTTTTAGATACATGCATGTTAAGGATTATCATGTCTTCTTGGAGAATCAACCTCTTTACCATTATATAATGTCCCTCTTTATCCTTGATAATTTTCTGCTTTGTTTGAAATATATATTGCTATTTCTACTGTCTTTTTTTAATTTTCTTTAAGCTTTTTTATTTAAACATATAATGTAACCCCACCACCCTCTCCCCACCCCTCTCCCCCCCCACCCCCCTCAGTTTGTTTTATGACATTAAGAGTCTCTTTTGGTTTGTCTCCCTTCCGATCCCATCTTGTTTCATTTTTTCTTTTCCTACCACCTTAACGCCCACCCCTGTTGCATCTCCACTTCCTCACATCAGGGAGATCATGTGATAGTTGTCTTTCTCCAGTTGACTTATTTCGCTAAGCATAATATGCTCTAGTTCCATCCATGTCGTCGCAAATGGTAAGATTTCATTTCTTTTGATCAAGGTTATCATGTATACCTTTCTCCAGCCATTTACTTTTTTCCTCCCCTAGGGGCTGGATAAAGTGTATGTTTTTTTGTTAAATATAATGTTATTATTTGCTTCACAGCCATTTACTTTTAATCTATGAGTCTTTATATTTAAATTGGGTTTCTTGTAAACAACATATAGTTGGGTCTTTTTTTTTTTAATCTACCATGACCTTCTCTGTCTTTCAATTGATACATTTAGACCATTGATATTTAAGGTGATGATTGATACCATTGGATTAATATCTACCATATTTGTTATTGTTTTCTATTTATTTCCCTTTTTCTTTGTTCCTACTATTTTTTCCACACTTTTTCTGCCTTTTGCAGTTTTGAATATTATATATGACTCCTTTTTCTATCTTTTCTTAGTATATCAACTGTAGATTTTTTTAAGCTTTATTTAGTGGTTGTCCTAAAGTTTACAATATACTGTTACAATAAATCCAAGTCCACTTTCAAATAAAACTATACCGGTTCATTGGTAGTACAAGTATCTTAAAATAACAAAATATTCCTAATTCATTCCTCCCATCCCGTGTATCATTGTTGTCATTCATTTTACTTATACATACATAATGCATAAGCAAATAAATGTACATAACCATAAAAATTGAATATATTGTTGCTATTATTTTGAACAAACTTATTTTTATAACAAAGATAAGAAAAAATAAAATTTTCATTTTGCCTTCATTCATTCAATCTTTCTTTATATAGATCTCAGTTTCTGACCTTATATCATTCTCTTCTTTAAAGAAATTCTTTTAAGGCATTTCTACTGACAATAAATTACCTCATTTTTTCTTAGAAAAGGTCTTTATTTCTCCTTTACTCTTGAAGGATAATTTCATGGGATACAAAATTCTAAGTTTTTTTTTCCTTTCAATACCTAAATATTTTGCTCTATTCTTTTGTTGTTTGCATGGTTTCTGGGAAGTCAGACATAATTCTTATCCTTGTTCTTCTATAGGTAAAGTGTTTTTTCCCTCTGTCTTCTTTCAAAATATTTTGTCTTTGACTTCTGAAGTTTGAAAATGATATGTCTAGGTGTGGCATTTTGGTAAAGGCATTGCATTCACCTTGATTAGTGTTTGTTGAGCTTTCTGGATCTTTAGTTTGGTGTCATTAATTTGGGGGAAATCCTAAGTCATTATTGTGACAAATATTGGTTCTTTTCCTTTCTTTATTCTGGTATTCTCATTAATGTGTATATATTACACTGTTTGTAATGTCACACAGCTCTTGAACATTCTGTTCGTGTTCTTTTTTCAGGTTTTTTTCTTTGTTTTTCAGTTTTGGAAGTTTGAAAGTCCCTATTGTCATCCTTTGATCTCAATCTCAGAGATTCTCCCATAGCTCTATTTAGTCTACTAATGAGGCTATCAAAAGGATTCTTTATTTCTGCTATAGTGCTTTTGAGCTCTAACATTTCTATTTTATTCTCTCTTGGAATTTCAGTTTCTCTGCCTACATTATCCATTTTTGCATGTTATCTACATTTTCCATTAAAGTTCTTAGCATATTAAATTTTTTAAAAAAATTCTTGTTCTGATAACTATAACATTACTGCCATATCTGACTTCAGTTCTGATGCTTGTTCAGTGTCTTCAAACTGTTTTTTTAACTTTTTAGTATGCTTCATAATTTTTGTCTAAAGGTAAACATGATATAGTACATAAAAGAAACTGCAGTAAATAGGATTTTAATAATGTAGTGGTAAATTGTCAGGAGAGGTGAAGTGTTATATAGTCCTATGATTAGGTTTCAGTCAGAAATAGGTTTCAGACCCTATGCTTCTGGACTGTGAAATTCTCCAGTGTTTCCCAGGGTTTTTCTTCTCCCCTTCGGTGGGATGGGATGGCTGGAGGGGACTGGAGTTGTGTATTTCCTTTACGCTGTGTGGAAAACTAGAGAGGACTAACACTGGTTATTTCACTTTCCCCAGGTAAGTTAGATTTCGATAAAACCCCAGGAGGTTAGGGTCTGGTAAAATAGTTTCTCCTGAGGGCAGGACTTTTTAAGAAGAATAGAATGCTCTAGCATATTTCATAGTCATTTCTTTTCCTCTCCAGATGGAAGCATAAGGGAATTTTCCTCCTCCATCCATTGTGAGAGTCAAATTGAACTTCTGGAGGTAAAACTCATAAAAATGTGGGCTCTCCTATGATTTGTTCCCCTGGAATTTTTAACTCTTAGAGTTATCTACATTGAGCTTCCAGCAATTTTTCAATTATAATCCAATTTTTTTACCCAGTAGTGGTTCCCATGGAGGTTTTTACCCCAGTAAACTGATTCTCTGCATCCTCCACGTATCTCTCATCTTGGGGGGCAGTGGTTTGCCCTATGACCTCACTTCTTTGCCAGAACTAAGAAGAGTTAATCATATTTTTTTAGTTTGTTCAGTTTTTACTTGTTGTTAAAATAGAGTGGCAACTTCTAAACTCCTTAAATGCCAGACCAGAAACAACGTAAAGTTGGAAATTTTAGGTACAAAATTACTGTTGGCGTTTGGACTCTCCAGGCCCACCATGTATCTATCTTCTCTACCAGCTGAGTCCATAAGTAAAGCCACACCAATACTCATCCTCCATCAACACTACCAAGCATTCCAAATACTCATAGTCCCTTATACATGTTTGAATTCTTCTTCAGAACATACTCAGATTTGAAAATCATCTATGAATCCATTTGCTTTTTTCTGAAGGAGACAGTTTCATGTGTTTGGCACATCTGTGATTGTTTATAATTTATGGCACAACTTTTATGCAGTTACTATTCTGATCTCCTTGAGAGTTTTATGAAATAGCATTAGAGACTTTTGCAAGATTTTTTTTCATTTTTGTAAATTGTAGTTCATAAAGGAAACAATTTTGAAAGAAGTGATTGCTAACAAGCCCTCCATGCACTCATGACACATCTCCAGTAATTGATTTCCTTTGGATTTGAGCTCATTTATGGTAGGAAAGATGGAGGTGGAAGGAAAGCAGAAGGTTTAGGAGGTGCCAGAGAGGAGGCTGAAGAAAACCCAGTGTGAGGAGGAAGCTAGAAAGAATCTAAAATGAGCCAAGCAATGTTGTCTTGAGAACTATTAACAAAGCATAAAGACTTTTAAAATTTCTTTTTTAAACCTTTTCTTTTTTTCCAAGTTTTTACTTAAAGTCCAGCATTGATGTACAGTGAAACATCAGCTTCAAGTGTAGAATTTAGTGATTCATCACTTACATACAATACCTGGTGCTCATCACAACAGTGCCTTCCTTAATACCCCACCTGTTTAACCCATTCCCCCCAACCTCCCTTTCTTTCTTAAGGATATGATAATACATTAGATTATTAAATCCAAAGACACACACCTTATTTCTCTCTTTTACCCCTTTAGGGAAGATATTTATCAAATGGTCAAGTTTAAACCTTTAATTCTGTCTCATCCAAATTTTGAAAATACTAACTTAATTTAAAAATATATTTGCTTTGAATTACATAATAAATTTAATATCTGTGAAAAATCTTTTTGTGGTTTTGTTATTTTATTATAAATACTATACTAGAGTTTTCTTCTTCCAATCGACTTTGCTTCATTTTCTCTGTATTGAAGCTGATTTTCTCTGGGTATTTAATGAGGAATCGTGAAGATTGAGTGGAGAAATCATAGATATCTGAAAAAAACCCTTAATCTGTGTCTCTCAATGGAAAAGAAATCTTCATAATTGAAAGTGCCAATGCTCATCTCCTCAGCTGTGAGCATGGGAGTTAAAGACTAAATCATACTATTTTAGGAAAAATCACTAGGTCTCATAAAATTACCAGTCTCCTTATGAACACAGAACAGTTTTTCTGAAAGCAAATAGATTTGTTTCTCTGTTCTATATGTGTATTAATAGAGATCGATGAGAGACATGGAATACCCAGAGAATTCCTTTACAGCCCCTGTTAAATCACTTTCCCTTCAATTGTGAAAGGAGGAATATTTTTTTCATTATGTACCTGCCAGAGTAAATTTCCACTGGCTTCTCTAGCACCCCAGATGTGAGATGTAAAACCCAATCTCTGTTGTTCAGTATAACTTTCAATCTGACCCTTTACGCTAGACACAAAATAGGCTCCAAACACTAATTCTACTACATGGGTCATTTCCTCATCACTGAGAAAACCGCATCAGTCAACAGGAAACCCTGAAGACAGTCACAGGATAGCCTATTAAATAAGAAATATAGGACTAGTGTTGAGGGCATTTGGGTCCCATAGTATATACTCCATCCTCTGGATTCAGCATCTATAAAACAGAAATAATCAGTGTCTTTCACATTATTAATTGTAATACATGGAAATTATGAATAAATTCCACAAAAATTCCTCCAAATGCATGTTAGCCATTGGCTCCTGCCTACTTTCCTGTCTCAGCCACCCCAAATTTCTGTATCTTTTCCTGGGGAAAGAACCAGGGACCAGTGGAATGGTAGATAATGAATAGAAGGGAACAAATTAGGAACTCAAGGGCTTCCACCAACTTAAAAATCGATTCTTAACTTCAAAGTCAGTGTATTTGTTACCAGATCATCTCTACCAAGCAGTTCAGAATAATCAGTTAAAAATATTGGCTTTTGTGTCAGATAGACTTAGGTTTGAATCTCAGCTCTTCAACTTACTGTGGAACCAGGCAAGTAATCTAATCTTTCAGGTTCAATTTCTTCAAATGAGGCTAAGAATGCCTTCATTAGCTTATTTTCATGGTTAAATTAAATTACTGATATAAAGAGAATGCAGTGTTTGTCCCCAAGTAAGTATTCTGTAAGTGGTGGTTGTGGAGTTTATTTGTTGTCTTTCATTGGAACCCATATCCATTAGGTGTTTAGATTCTTTTAATGCTGTTGGGGTTGGGCCAAGTGCCCATTGTGTAAGCTGGTATAAGAGATTATGGGTCTGCAGCAACTGAACACCTGCTTTGTTTTTTTTTTTCAAAGAAGATTTTTGTCTTTGTAAAGTTCTTACTCATCTTTATGAACACAAGTACTTGGGATCATGCCCCTGGATCCTGTGGATTTCCCAGAGATTCAATATATTTATTTTAAGCCATGATTAGCTGGTTGTCATACTAACTACCCAGAACTTTGAGCAAAGATTCCTTCTAAACTAATCTGCTGATAAAGCCAGAGAAGCTGTTCAATTAAAATGAGTTTGTGTTTCATGTTGCTCTTCCTTCACTAAGTAGTAAAACCTGTGACATGAAGTGTGGGTTCTAAACCCAGCAAAGTTCAGTCACTTGGGAGATCATGGAAGCTACCAAGTTTTAATTTAATAATAACTGGGGAAGCCAATGTCCATAGAAAGCCCAGAATCAGGAAGTAAACTTATTAGCTTTCCCCAGTTTTTCCTAGCTCTATCTCCTCAGAGTCTTCACTGGTAGGCCTCAACTCACACTGATTCTTGAGCCAATACTGGTAGGATCATGAGGGCTTTCAGCAGATTAACCCCTCACCTACACCACCAAATCAAAGGTAGGCATATGGAGAGCTGGTGTGCAATCTTGTGTCTAAAACACTCTACATACATGGTGAAGTTAATAATTTTCAGCATTCATTTATCCTCTGTACTGATAGCCAAAGTTGACTGAATTAATCAAAACCATGCTTTCCACCACTGTTGATACTTAGACTTTCAGTACTCTGGGGCATGGAGTTGGATATGATAAAAAGTTAAGAGTTCCATTTCTTTCACCTAGAATCACTGAGAGTCAATCATATTCCCTCTCTGGGTCTCAATTATCTTCCTGGAACGACCTAGATGAGGGGACTTCATATTTCAATCTGATGCTACCCATAGATGCTTCTCTCAGGATTTTGAAAAATAATCTTCCAATACACTTATAAGTGATATTTTCATATGAGAACAATTAAAAGCCATCTAGGCAGAAAAAAAAATATGAAAGGAAGAGGAACACAAAGTGTCTTCTATATAGCTGCCACTATGACAAATACACTTGAGGCCAGCTAGCCCAGTGCCCTGCCTCCACTATAAATCAACACAAATCCATTTCATAACTTTAGCCATCCCTGAGTATACTGATTCCATTTTTTGTTCACTCATGTACACAAATTCATCTCCAGATCCAAATAAACATTTCCTTGATGCAATTCCATCCTATTTCTTTCTTGGTTTATTTTATGAAGAAGGGGATCATGTTGCTTGGTGACATTTTACTCTGGCACAGCTTTTCAGGGTCTCCCTGCAGACTGAATCCCTGAGGCCTGGTGGCAAGTCACAACCAGTTTCCTTTACAGTGCTGCATCCTTACAGAAGATAGGATGACTTGACAGTCTGACAGACATTTAAAGTGTGAAGATGAATAAAAGATACATCATTCCTGATGGGTGTGTGTGTGTGTGTGTGTGTGTGTGTGTG
>ML098030.1:0-38953 GCA_003697995.1 Taxidea taxus jeffersonii
GTGTGTGTGTGTGTGTGTCCATCCCAGGGTGTTTCACTTATTTGGGCTCCCACAGGGTATGTATGTGTCCAGATGAGAAGCCTGGGGTAGAAGGTTATCCCCAGGTTGAGGGTTAGGGAGCAGGTAAGGTGGTATAATGAGGCTGAGGGGTGCAGGTGCATTCGGGAGAGAGAATCTAGGGAGACATCTGGACCTGGCTGTACCACTCACTGAGACAAGTCCCCTCTTTGCACCTCAGTTTCCTCACCTGTAAAAGGCACGTGCTGGGCTAGGTGGGTCTGTTTCCATCTTTGCATGTCTAGGAGACCAAACACTCGAATGCTGTCCTAACTTTGATCATGAACAGTGCTGAAGGCAGCTGTCCTGGAGCTGTTCCCCGAGCAGCCTGCAGAGAAACCAGAATCCTTTGGGGTTTCTGGGGAGTGTGGAGGGGTGGCAGGGGTGACTGAAGCCACCAAGCTCCAAGCTCCAGCTTACATGGATCAGCAAGAAGGCGCCACCAAGCACCTAGATGGTGGCTTTCTTGCCTCTTCACAGAAAAGATCCCCCAGCTCCAGATGGCAGCATACCCACTGGTTAACTGCTCGTTCTCCCCAGAACAGGGGCACAGCCGGCCCTGGCTGGTAAGCCACTTGTCCAATTAATTCCAGTGTTGGAAAAGATGATTTCAGCCTGTGTGCTGCATTTGTCCTCCTGCTGCTCACAAGTCTGGCGGGATGACCATCCCGGTGCTGTTGGGGGTCCCTACAGCACAGTGCCAGGCACCCAGGAAGTGTTCAGTGCCCAACCATGCAACCACAGAACGAGGACAAGGTGCCTAGGGGGTGATGCTATGTAGCTCCCCGCTTTCTCTCCCTCTTTCTCTTTTTTGCCCCCCAACTCTGGTCTATGTAAGTACATCCTGCCCTGTCCCTCTGATAAATGGCCAGGCCCCTTGCACGGAAGGAGGTGCATTTTCAGGCCATGGTGCGGAGCTGTGTGGAGTCTTGTTCTGCCTGACTCCTTTATTAATCGCTGGGCCGGGAAGATAAACAGCTTGTTAATTAAATTTGCAGATGTTGCTAAATTGGGAGGTGTTCTGCTTGTTCAGTCCCAGGAAGATAGAATGGTCCCGCATTGGGTCTTGGAAAGGTCAGCTCCAGCTGGAGCTGGGAAATGGGTGGCTAAACAGTGTGGGTCATAGGAATAATAATGGCCAGCATTTGCTGACCACATATGCTGTGCCAGGCACCACATGAGCCAGGAATTTGGGGTCTGGGTTCCATCTACTCACATGCTGGGTGCCTTGAGCAAGGTTTTTCCTTCTCCCTACCTCAATTTGCCCATCTCTGCAAGATGGGATCTCTCCCGGCTGTGGCCCTCAGTAAGTAGAAGGAGAGAAGTCATGTCACAGTGCAGGGAGTGGTCAGCCCCCACTAGCCCAGCACAAAGCTCTCCAAGAGAGCTTCTTGTGGGAAGTGGCAGTCAGGGGACCTGGATCTTGGTGTGGGAATCTGGGGATCCAATAGTTTGGGGCAGTTTGCCGACTGGGGGGTCTGTAGCTGTTGGTAGGGGTGTGGAGGTCTAGAGGTCTGTAGGGCTAGGAGATGGGGAGAGGTCTGGGGTGGCAGCGGGAGCAGGGGGCAGTGTCTGATAGTTCTCAGGAAGCTGGAGTCTCCAGAGTCCAGAAGGGTCTAAAGACAGCACGCACTTGGTAGGGGTTTGTAGAGCTTGGAGGCCTGAAGATTAGGGTTTGGGAATGCTGGAGGTGCTATGGGGTCTGGAAGATCTGAAGATTAGGGTTTGGGAATGCTGGAGGTGCTATGGGGTCTGGAAGATCTGGGTCTGAGGATTCAGGTGGTTGGAAGTGGTGGATCCCCGGAGTGTAGAGGGTGAGAGTCTTAAAGGTCTGGGTGCTGGGGTGTTTTGAGATTTGGGAATCTAGTGTTTGGGAAGTCAGAAGATCTGAGGGATCTAGAATTTAAGGATGTGGGATTCTGGGATATGGGGATCTGAGGTATCAGATAGTTTTGGGGGTCCTGGGAAGCCTGAGGTCTGGAAGAGCATGAGGGTCTGGGGGTCATGCCTGAAGGCCCAGAACACTTGAAAGCTGAATGTGGCCTGATACCGCCACCTAGTGCACCTGCCTTCACATTACAGTCAGGAAGGCAGTGGAGGGAACCAGAGCTCCTCCAGTACTACAGGAATCTCCCCAGGGCCTGGAACCTCCCAGGAGCTCAGAGCACATCCGTACAGGGAGGAAGCAAGCGAGCAGATCTGTAGGTTTGTGAACGTGCAGCGTCACGCCCTCCTCAGCGTTGGGGAGTCTGGTTCACCGCTATGACCTCAGCACACAGAACAGCGCCCAGCACACTGGACACAGGGCCACCTCTTACAGAGCCGGACACTGAGACTCCAAAGGGGGTGTCACGCACCCAGGAGAACCTCGGGAAGTCTAGCTCTGCACGGTTCATGGCGGTGGCCACTTGCCAGGGGGTGCTGCCGAACCCTTGAGCTGTGGCTGGTGCACACAGAGACAAGCTCCCGGTATAAGACACACTGGATTCCAAGGACCTGGCATAAACAATGAAAAAGATCTCGTTAACAACGGTTAATGTTGCCTGCTTGTTGAAATGATCATGTTTTGGATACGCTCGGTTAAATGACGTATGTTACTGAAGCTAATTTTACCAGTTCCTTTCTACTTGTGGAACAGCCACTGCTGCAAAGTGGTGTGACATTCATAGTGGGCGTCGCATTTGTCCCAGACAGGACTGGTTAGTGGGAATCACCAGTCACCAATGCATCAGACTCAGGGTCTCCACAGGTGGGTGGATGGGTGTGAAAATGGCTCCAGGGACCGGGTGTAAAGTGCCTCATAAGGGGCCTGGCACTGACAGGGTAGCAATAAAGTCTACCTCTGCCTCAGTTTCTCTCCCTGTCTCCTAACCTGTGCCTCAAGGACAGGAAGAGAGATGGGTTAGGGCAAGTTCCTCCAGGCAAAGATGTGGGAATGTATATGGCCTTCTTCAGTGAGGTAACTGTCCCCTTAGGGGAGGAGTGAGGCTGGGCATCCAGGCAGCTGGGCCAGTAGGGATGAAAGACGCTTTGAGGCCTGGGTGAAGAGGTCTGTGTTCAGGGCAAGTGACAATAGTGAGCTTGAGCTGCATCACAGAGGGGCCACGTCCTGGGTACTGGGGAGTCTCCACACTTGACTCTGCAGCGTGGTTGGATCAGAGAGCCCTAGTTCCCACTGCTAGGTCTGCAGTGCGAGCTCCGGGCTCCAGGGAGGGGTTGAAATGTCTGCTTGCATTGTGGCCCTAATGTTCTGCCCTGATTAAGAACCGCCCAGGACATAATGCCCACTGCCCGGTTCCAGGCACCTGCACCCAGCTGAGTTCAGAGCCTGTGGCCCCAAGCTCAGCTCATGTGAATGTGACCAGTGTTAATTCACGGACTGCTTTCTGAGTCCCTGTCCCCTGTCCAGGAACTGGGCCTCTGCCCTCCAGACACCGGGATGAAGGCAAACCTCCATCCTATCTCTGGACAGCTCACGGGCCAGGGGAGCAGACAGGACCGGCAAACAAGGGACATACTGCCATGTGATCTGGGCTAGGACAGGGTCACCCTTAGGGCACACAGAGGAAAGCCGGATGGGACTTGGTGCACTTGATGGAGACATTTCCTCTTAGGAGAGACAATACCAGAGCAAGAATGTGCAATCAGAGAGAGGGTAGGAGGCAACAGTGTGAGAAGAGACTCCCTTGGAATCACACAGCCAACAGAGCCTTGCTGGGAGTCTGCCCAGCCCTGAGTGTGGAATGGAGAGGAGCAAGGGGCAGGAGATGAAGCTGGTGGGAGGTAAGGGGGAGTGGGGGAAAATGGGGAGATGTGGCTAGACAGTTCCTTTATATTTTTTTAAGATTTTACTTATTTATTTAACAAAGAGAGAGTGTGAGTACAAGCGGGATGGGGAGCAGAGGGAGAGGGAGAGGCACACTCCCCGCTGAGGAGGGAGCCCGATGCGGGGCCCGATCCCAGGACCCTGGGATCATGACCTGAGCTGAAGACAGAAACTCAACTGACTGAGCCACCATCACTTTAGAAAGAGCCCTGGTGGCTGGGCCGGAAATGGCCGTGCCAGGGAGGTTGTGCCACTTGTCTGGGGAGAGATGACAAAATCTAATAATAACAGTAATAACGTGAGCCGTGTTGAGTGCTTACTGTGTGCAATGTCTGAACTCATTTAATGTTTTCAACCTCCCCATATTGTTGTATCAGAAGCACAGTGAGATTAAGTGACTTGTCCCAAATCACCAGCTGGTAGAGCAGGTTTCGGCCACAGCCCTAATCCCCCTGTCTCCGGAGATGAAGAAGAAGGCGGGCTGGTGATCACCTGTGATTGCCCTGTGGCCCTCCAGCATCTGTTTCCTAGCCTTCTCTTCCCTTCATCACGCCTGCCACCTCTAAGTTTCCTCCTAGGGGATCAAATCCTCAGGCTTGTACTCAGGAGCATGCCTAGAAGGACCCGCTCTCTGTGGGTGCCCAAAGCCCCCCTTCCCCAGTCCCCCTGGACTGACAGGGAGGGCTGTATTTCATAGAGCAGTGGGGCTGGCAGCCACCTCTCTGTCACACAGGACAGCCTGGGGATGGCGGATGATTAAATTTCTATGGGTGTAAAGTGTAAAATGCAAGTTAATTTCCTCCAGGAAAGGAAATCCTTGACACTTCAGCCAGATGATGAGTAGGGCTCTAAATCCCAGTGAGGAGGGAGGCAGGGAGGGTGAGCTATGACCCGCACGGTGCGCAGCGTGCTGGGGGAGAGTTATTGCTGCCTCAGCACTTGGTCATGGCCCAAGACAGACTTTTCAAAAGGTGGGACACGTGGGCAGGGCAGCAGACAGGAGAGGCTGCTGTCAGAGACCCCCACACCTCACCTCTTCCTTTATCCCAGCTAACAATGGCTGTCATCGGCATGGCCTTTATGAGATGGAGTGACTTATCCAGAGAGCTCTGGGGGCTTCAGATGACAGGCAGGAAACAACTGGATTTTCCAGTATATAAGAAGCACGAGGGTATAACAGCCCAGTGGTTTTACATGAAAATATTTGGGGGATTGATTTCAAGAACCTGTAAGCATGCACGTATTTGCAAATTTTTTTTAAAAAAATTTTTAATTAATTTGTTTATTTATTGGACAGACAAAGATCACAAGTAAGCAGAGAGGCAAGCAGAGAGAGAGGAGGAAGCAGGCTCCCCGCTGAGCAGAGAGCCCAATGTGGGGCTCCATCCCAGGACCCTGGGATCATGACCTGAGCCGAAGGCTGAGGCTTTAATCCACCGAGCCACCCAGGCACCCCTGCAAATGTTTTAAAAATTGTTTTTCAGAGGAAAATATAGTATTTTCTTCGTGCAGATATGGTGACAAAATTCTTTTTTAAAAGATTTTATTTATGGGACGCCTGGGTGGCTCAGTGGGTTAAGCCACTGCCTTCGGCTCGGGTCATGATCCCAGGGTCCTGGGATCGAGTCCTGCATCGGGCTCTCTGCTCGGCAGGGAGCCTGCTTCTCCCTTCCCCTCTCTGCCTGCCTCTCTGCCTGCTTGTGTGATCTCTGTCTGTCAAATAAATAAATAAAATCTTTAAAAAAAAAGATTTTATTTATTTATTTGAGAGAGAGGGAACAAGCAGTGGGGAGGGGCAGAGGGCGAGAGAGGGAGGGAAGGAGGGAGAGAGAGGGAGAAGCAGACTACCTATTGAGCTGGAAGTGCTAAGGCTCTATCCCAGGACACTGAGATCGTGACCTGAGCTAAAGGCAGATGCTTAACCGACTATACCCCGCTGTACAGAATTCTTAGGTCCAATAAGAAAGCGTAGCTTTTTGATTTTCATACAATTGTTCAGATCTTGTTCAGGTCTTGGAACAAGACCACCAGAAATGTTCATCTTTGCTCTTGGTAGGCCCTGCCACTAGAGGGCGAAAGTACTGTGTTTTTTTGGTTGTTTTGTTTGTTTTTTACCCTGAGCCCAGGCCTTCCCTCCTTAGCGTGGGTGCCAGGATTTGGATTTGGAGGCTCAGAGAAGTGAAGCAGTTTGCATAAAGTTGCTCAGCCAGCAAATGACACAGCTGGGATTTGACCTTGTGTCTGTCTGACTCCAAGGCTGGAGCTCTTCATTACCCAGGGCACTCTGTCTCCAGGGTCAAGGTCAGAGCAAAGATCTCTGGATCCCTGGTCTTTCTTCAGTGCAGTCTTTCACCATAATTTAATGCAACTCTGCATTTGATCTCTCCCCTTGCCACCACCCTGATCTCAGAACCCAGCCTGGCAGCACCAGCAGGATCTCTAGGAAAACAAAAGTCAAAGCAAGTTGTGGAAAGCAAATGCAATCCCATTTTGTCTCCTTTTAGCAAACCCACCAGAACTCAGCAGACAGCACCAATGGCCTGTGGGCAAGGGGTTCTCAGGCTGTGCTGAGGGCTGCTCGGGGTGCAGCCCTTGTCCTCCTCTAATAGCACCAAAGGGCCTCTTGTCAGTGGGTTGAGATGAGAGTGGGCCACAGTGTCCCCTTACAAAATAAGGAAATGATGTTAAGGTGAAGGGAATTATTTTTCAAGCCCTCTTCTTAGAACTCCTTGGTGGGTCCCCAGTTTCTGTACAAAACAGGCTCCACCCTCCAACTGAGGGGCCTGAGGACTGAAGTGGGCACAAAGGGACGGGGGGATAGACAGAGTTGGGGGAAGGCACCATGTTCTGAGGGAGAACCATCTTGCACCCCCAGTTTGGCACAAAGACAAAGCCAGGAAAAGGCATGGATGCAAGGGAACAGAAGGAGCCAGAAGGTAGGAAAAGCTCTGTGTGGGAGAGATGACAGCCACTCCTTAGGGGCATGCCTTTTGGCTGGTGCTGTCCTGACCTCCCCCAAAACTTGGGATGGATCATCCCCATTTTACAGATAAGAAGACTGAGACTCAGGAGGACGAGTCTCCAGGTCACACAGGTGGCAGATGACCAAGGTGGGGTCCACACCCAAGTCCGGGTGAGACCCCCAGCAGCCTCTGTCACCCCAGGGCTGCCCCAGATGGCCCAACTCCCACAGGCATGCCTCTCTCCTGGGTGCTGACGGCAGCCATGTTGGCATCCTGGCTTTTTTGGCCTTTGTGGCTTCTGGAATTAGCTCTTCATTTCTCTGACGGGCACGGTCCTCCCCAAAGAAATGGGAAGAACAATGTATCTAATCCAGGGACTGGACTTGTAGAGATGAGATGGCCCAAGCAATGAGTGCCCCATATATGGGGACACTTGTCATGCACACAGCCCCGGCCCTTCCCCTGGAGGTTCAGACACAGCGATTCAGCAGCTGGGGGCAGACTTGGGAACCAGAATTTCAGTATCCCTGGGCAGCTTTCTGGGATAGAAGGGGAATGTGGTGCAGAAAGGACCTGTCTGGTCCTCTGTCCTGCTCCCCTCCCATAGGAGGCCTCCTGCCATGGGCTGTTCTCCTCCAGCCAGAGGAAGGGTACACCTGAAGCTGACGCTGGGTCTCCCAGTTCAAACCTCTCTCTCCCCCACCCCATCATCAGGCCATCTGAACTGTCTCCTGCCAGGGTAGGAGCTGCAGGGCTGGAACTGGCAGCCCAGCATCCCCCTCCCCACCTCCTCCTAGGCTCCAATGAGTCCCTTCTGAGTCTGGGGTTGTGGGGCAGAGGGCTTGAGCGAGAGCCCTACACGGTGGTTCAGTGAGGCTTGGCCATTAAGACCAGGGCTGAATGATGACTTTCAGGGACCTCAATCAATTTAAATAGCAAAAACTGGGGCACCTAGGTGGCTTAGTAGATTAAGCATCCGACTCTTTTTTTTTTTTTAAGATTTTATTTATTTATTTGACAGACAGAGATCATAAGTAGGCAGAGAGGCAGGCAGAGAGAGAGGGGGAAGCAGGCTCCCTGCTGAGCAGAGAGCCCAATGTGGGGCTTGATCCCAGGACCCTGGGATCATGACCTGAGCCGAAGGCAGAGGATTTAACCCACTGAGCCACTCAGGCGCCCCAAGCATCTGACTCTTAATTTTAGCTCAGGTCATGAATGGTAGAGTCATGAGATCGAGCCTTGTGTCAGCTACACACTGGGTGTGGAGCCTGCTTAAGATTCTCTCTCTGCCTCTGGTCCTCTCCCCACTCTCTCATGCTCTCTCCTCTCCCTAGGAAAGAAAGAAAGAAAGGAAGGAAGAAAGGAAGGAAGGAAGGAAGAGCAACCATTGCATTTTTAAAATTTTTTTCATTGTTTTCTCTTTTTTAAATATTTTACTTGTTTAGGGCGCCTGGGTGGCTCAGTGGGTTAAAGCCTCTGCCTTCGGCTCAGGTCATGATCCCAGGGTCCTGGGATCGAGCCCCACATCAGGCTCTCTGCTCGGCAGGGAGCCTGCTTCCTCCTCTCTCTGCCTGCTTCTCTGCCTACTTGTGATCTTCATCTGTCAAATAAATAAATACAGTCTTTTTTTTAAAATATTTTATTTATTTATTTCAGAGAAAGAGAGAGCACAAGCAAGAAGAGCAGCAGAAGGAGAGGGAGAAGCAGGCTTCCCGCTGAGCAGGGAGCCCAATATGGGGCTCAATCCCAGGACCCCCAGATCATGACCTGAGCTGAAGGCAGACATTTAACCAACTGAGCCACCCAGGCACAAAGGCAACCATTGTATTATTATTTTTTAAGACTTTATTAATTTATTTGACAGAGAGAAGCAAGCACAAGTAAGGGGAGCAGCAGGCAGAAGGAGAGGGAGAAGCAGGCTCCTCACTGAGCAGGAAGCCTGATGTGGGGCTTGATCCCAGGGCCCTGGGACCATGACTGGGGCCTGAGGCAGACGCCTGACAACTAAACCACCCAGGCACCCCCAACCACTGTATTTTAAGACTGCATTGGTATACATGCAAATAGAATCCAAGCTGGATTCATTAGTATATATTCATTATTTTTACATTTTTTTCCACTGATTTAAAATACATCAAACTTAAAACATTTCCAGGGGCCCCTAGAAGTGCCTAGGCCTATGTATGCAGTGGAGATGTCAGCCATCTGGGACCCAAGTGGCAACAGGCAGGGATGTGAGGCAGCCTGACAAGTCTGTGCTGGGGCCTTGGGCACCTGGCCAGGGCCAGACCCCAGCTGTGTGGCAGGTACAGCCTGGTATGTTTCTTACCCTCTCTGGGCCTCTAACTTTGTGAAACAGGGTTCATTATGGCCACTAGATAGGTTAGGGTGGAGGTGATGGGAGGGGTTGAGTCACAGGTGGACTCAGTGACTCCTAGAACCCCTCCCGGCCTCCTGCGGAGGAAGAAAGTGAGCTGATGGCAACGTTCTTTCCCTACAAGACCTGGCAAGCTTGGGTTAGTGAGGTGGCTCCGGACAGGGGGGACAGGCACATACCAGACACCTGTCAGCTGTCCCCGCAGGCGGCAGCTGGCCGTGCTATGCCCTCTACAGATGTGCGGCCAGCTGTTGCATCCTCCTCAGCGGTCCCCAGGGGGCTCCCTGGAGTCTGCCCAGCTCTCGGCCAGATTTCAGGCGGTTGAGGCTTCGTCCATCCTGCCACTCTGGGACACGGGCTCTCGGGGCTGCTCAGGCCAGAAGCCCCAGGTCAGGCTCACACGGGAGAGAGGCTGAGACCCGCCCCAAGCGCTGCCTCCACAGGGACGGCGTTTGGTCCAAGCAGACGAGGCTCAGGGATCCCTTAACATCGGGGTTCTTCATGCCCAGACCAGGGGAGTCGTCTTCCCCTCACCAGGAGCCTGGAGCCTGGGCAGCACCGCACTTACGGTCCCACTGAGAAGGCAGAAACTGGGAAGAGGGTCCTGCCAAAAGCTGCAGTCTGGAGTGAGGAGGAGGAGCAGCTGCGGGGCAACAGGGTCTGTCTGGCTGAGAGGGGCTCAGGTTGGGCGGGGCTCGGGCTCGGGTTCTGGGTGGGCGGGGCTTGGGCTCCGGCTGGGCGGGGTTCGGGCTCCGTCTGGGAGGGGCTCCGCGTCAGTAAATGTTCAGGGAGGGGCTCCGCCGGCCTGCGTGGAGGTGGTGCATGCGGTCGGTGAGGCAGGGTCACTGGCGTTAGTAGGGTTACGTATGGGCGAAAGCTGAGGACAGAATAAACCAGCTGGTTAGAAACCAGGGATCAAATAGAGGGCTCAGATAGCTAATAAACTGATAATAATAATAATAGTTACTGTTTATGCATCACGCACCATGTGCCCGGTATATATCAAGCCCTTGGCACATTTTTCTCTCCTTTGGTCCTGATAATAACTCGATGAGCAGGAGGCTCTTTAGTTTGCCCAACGTCAGACAACTTGCAAAAGGCAGTCAGGATTCCAGCGAGGCAGCAGGCACTTCTGTCCCTAACCACTGCGCCCCCCCCCCCCCCCCCCCCCCCCCCCCCCCGCCCGTGGCCTCTGGATCTTCAGAGACAGAGGGAAAGGAAGCAGGGAGAGAGGAAGGGGCCAGGAGAGCATGGAGACGGGACGGAAGAGAGAAAGGGAAGAACACGAGAGAGAGTAGCAGTGGCTTCGGGAAAATGAGGCAGCCCATCACCAGATGCTATAAGAGAACCCAGGGGGTATCAGCAGGTGTCTGTGACCCCACTGACCCCAGTGACCCCACTGACCATCTCGGTCATCCCTGATCAGCCTCCAGTCAAGGTTGAGGGATCCCCGGGGAAGCGGGAGGGCAATGCTCCCACCAAGGTCCTGCCCAGCTCCCAGGGGCAACAGCACAGAAGGAAGGAGGCAGACCAGACTTGGCTCTGGACTCTCATGGCCGCCCTCCACCCCCTTCTCCATAGCCACCAATGTCGGCACCCTAGCCACAGGCAGGAGAATGAAGGTGGACCAGTTTGAACACCACACACAAAAATTACCCCAAAACAGGCCAAAGACCTAAAACCAGAAAACTCTGTGAAGATAACGTCCTGCGAAAACTTCAGGATATTGCTCTTAGTGATGGCCTCTTGAAGATGACACCAAAAGCACAGGCCACACAACAACAACAAAAAATAGACAAACTGGAATTCATGAGAAATTTAAAATTGTATGCATCAAAAGACAAGAGCAACAGAACGAAAATGTGCCCCACAGAATGGAAGAAAATATTTGCAAGTCATGTATCTAATAAGGGATTAATGTCCAGAGGATATAGAAAATTCCCAAACTCAGCAACAACAGCAAATAATTTAAAATTGGGCAAAATGCTTGAACAGACATTTCTCTAAAGAAGACATAGGAATGGCCAACAGACCCATGGTGCTTAGGTGCTTAGCCTCACCCATCATCAGGGAAACACAAAACCAAACCACCATGAGATAGCACCTCACACCCACTAGGATGGCTACCAGCAAAAAATTAAACAGAGAATCACAAGCATTGGTGAGAATGTGGGGAAATTGGATCTCTCCTGCATGGTCAGTGGGAAGGCAAACTGGTGCAGCCACTGTGGAAAACAGTTTGGAGGGTCCTCAAATAATTAAAGGTAGAACTACCATATGATCCAGCACCCCCACTCCTGGTAGGTGCCCACCAGCATGGGAAGCAGGGGCTCCAAGAGATCTTCACACCCCTGTGTTTACAGCAGCATTATTCCCAGAGCCAGAAGTTGGAAGCAGCCCAAGCGTCCACCAATGGATGAATGGAAAAGCAAAATGTGGTATAGACGCACAATGGTGTATTATTCATGCTTAAAAAGGAAGGAAATTCTGACACCTGCCACAACATGGTTGAACCTTGAGGACATCATGCTACGTGAAATGAGCCAGTTGCCACAACAATGAAAATAGTGTGTGCTTGCACTTAGAGGAGGTACTTAGAGTGCTTGAAGTCACAGGGACAGATGTAAAATGCTGGTTGCCAGGGGCTGGAGAAGAAGAACGGGGAGTTATTATGTAATGAGGCAGAGTATCAGTTTTACAAGATCAAAAACTCTGGAGCTGGATGGTGAGGATGGGCACACATCATTATAAATGTATTTAATGCCACTGAACTGTGTACTGAAGAATAGTTAGGATAGGAGGCCACCTGGGTGGCTCAGTGGATTAAGCGTTTGCCTTCAGCTCAGGTCATGATCTCAGGGTCCTGGGATGGAGCCCCACGTCAGGCTCTCTGCTCAGCGGGGAGCCTGCTTCCCCCCTCACTCTCTGCCTGCCTCTCTGCCTACTTGTGATCTCTGTCTGTCAAATAAATAAATAAAATCTTTTAAAAATGTTATATTCTTATATCTCAGTAAATATATAATACATAATTATATGTAATATGCTATATATATATACCTCCCATATAATACAAATTGTGTCCCAAGACACGTCCCGCTGAGTTTGCCAGAATCCATCATAACATCTCAGTGTGAGTTATTTTAGCAGGTTTTTTTCAACAAAACCATATCATCTGAGATGCATTTGATGGTGGGAGGAAAGAGGGAAATGTGGTGGGTCAGCTACACTTGGGGCGGGGTGGGGGATGAGGTGCAAGGCGGGGCGTTGCTGGGTGGGGGGTGGGGGGGGGGGGTGATGAGCGACCCAGGCCTCCCTGCCTGCCCCACCTCTGGCTCCGAACCACCCAGCCTGGCCAGCAGGTGGCAGTACAAGGCTGAAAATGAACATCCCTGCAGGCTTTCCTAGGTCTGGTTCAGCTACCTTCTTTTCACATCAGTGTTCATTTTGGAGAGTGGGACCACAATCACTAGGCTGCCAGATGTGGGCTATGCTGCATATGCCTTTGTAACTGACCTTCAGCTCCTGGGAGGTGGACCCGGTAGAGGGCCAGGGTGCCAGACTTCGGCATCCTGTTGTCTGCCCTGAGCTTACGTCCCCAGTACACCCTGTAGACAGAACAAGAGGCACAGAAGGGTACTCAGTACACAGTCAGCGCTCCATAAATGCTTGCTCCCTTCTGATCTAGCAGAGAGGGCCTAGTCGTCATCACTTCTCACAGCAGCTAGGAAGTGTCAGGTCCGTCTTCCTGCCACCAAGGCTGAGGTGAATTGACGGGGTGGCAAGGCAGTAGGGAGCACTGCAAGGCAGGTGTAGCCCCAGGATCTCAGCTTACCAGGCAGGAGAGTGCAGCAGGAACAGCTTGCGCTGCAGGAGGAAACAGCCTGAGGCTGGCTCATTCTCTAAGCCTCATTTCTGAGCTCTGCCAAATCGTTGTGATCCCTGTGCGGACAGTCCTCTCTTCGTCCTCTCTGGGTGGCGTGCGAACGCTCCGGACCACCTCCACATCCCATATACCTGGCTTCCACAGCTATGCCCTTGCCTCCCTCTGCCCCAGGTAGCTCCCTTGATCAAGGGAGGAAAGTGAGGCACTCGGGCCAAGTGCATCTTTCTGAGGACACCTTCCCTTCTTCCCCAGGAAGCCCGCAGAGGCACAAGCCCGAGGCCAGCACCCAGGGCCAGGATACTGGCTGGACTCCACCAAAGTGGGTAGCAGGCGCCCTTTCCCTTATGGTTCAGTGGGTTAAAGCCTCTGCCTTCGGCTCAGGTCGTGATCCCAGGATCCTGGGATTGAGCCCCTCATCGGGCTCTCTGCTCGGCGGGGAGCCTGCCTCCCCCCCTCTCTCTGCTTACTTGTGATCTCTCTCTCTCTCTCTCTCTGTCAAATAAATAAATAAATAAATAAATCTTAAAAAAAAAAAAAAGGAAATCCCCTCCCCTTGCCCCACTTTGAGGAATTATGCCTATGGTCTCCTGCAGCGTCTTCTAAACATAGCTCCTCCTGGGGATCTCTGGGCACTTGTTAAACATTCATACTACAGGATCCTTCCTGGACAGGCTGAGGGGCCCACTCTGGAGGAAAGGTGGGCTTCAGTGTGTCTAGCAGACCCCCGAGCCAGGAAATGAGACAGAGGCGGAGCCCGCAGCCTTCCGGGAAGCTTTCTGTGCCCCATAATTCAACAGGAAGGAATCTAACAGGAAAAAGGAAGGTGGGTGTAGGCGAACAACTAACCAGACTCAGTCCTCTGTCTCCTTGCACCTCTGGACATTCTCACTCTCCACCTTGGATGCCCTCCCTGCCTTTTCCCATGGCCTGGGAGGAAACAGAAGCTTGCCACACTCTGGGATCACTGCTAACCCCCATGGTCAGGTTGCTTGCCCAGAGTCCTTTCTCTGACCCAAAGGGTGATTGTGGTAGGCAGAACGGCCCCCAAAGACATCCCTGCCCTGTTCCCCAGAACCTGGAATATGTCCCCTTCCATGGCCATGGGGACTCTGCAGTTGGGATTGAACTGGGGGTCTCAAGATAGAGGTGATCCTGGATTACCCTGCAATGTCATCACAAAGGCCCTGATGAATGGGGAGGCGAGGGTCAGAGTCAGGAAGAGGAACAGGGGCAGAGACAGAGCGGAGTTACGCAGCAGCTGTCATAGTCAACTAACATCATGATCAAATTGGGAGTGGCTCTCAGCATGACTTGTGCTCAGACGGAACTAAGAGCAGCAGCTGAGAATCTTGCCACACTCTGGGAGTGTGTGGAGTTGTCCCCCTGTCCCCCAGATCCTGGGGGCTCCAGGTTCACTCTGAAGGAAGTGTTAGCCACAGTGTCACGATGGTGGTTTCCAATATGAGCTGCAAAGGGGAGTCCATGGCAGCCAATGTTCTGTGACTCATTTGAATTACTTCTTGGTTCAAAGGTCAGTTTCCCGTCCAAGAAGCCTCTGAATGGAGGGGAGGGTGAGTGTGTTCCAAGAGGCTTTCCTGGATTGGGAGGACGCTGGGGTGGTTAGCAAGGCTTGGCCCTTCTGCTCCAGGACAGCCTCAGGAGGGAAGGTGTGGGCAGAGGGGCCAGCTGGGAGAGGCGCCGGCACCTGGGACAGCCATGGGGGACCTGGGGGCCTGGTCGGGGGTGGCCGATGTCCCACCATTGTCCCTCGGAAAGTCTGCCCCTTCCTCTGGTGTGTCTGTCCTGTCTAAGACACCCTTCATAAATCAATCGACAGAACGGAATGGCAGCCTTGATAAAAGCCCCTTTTTGAAATGAGGCTGATCAGGTTCAAACTGACCAGACTATGTCATTTACCAGTGAGATCGGGCAAGGGACTTAAACTCTCTGAGCCTGGGTCCTCATTACAGTTTCTTGCAGACACATGCAAGTCCCTGTTTCCCTTCCCAAGAGGAACTGGAAATTTAGACCTGCATTTTCTGAAAGGGCTTCTGATCTCAGAGCGGAGTGAGCACCCCATTCTCAGAGAGAACCCCATTCTCGCAGAGCACCCCAGCCAGGCAGCCTCTTGTTCTGTCTGCGGGGTGTACTGAGCACGTAAGGTCAGGGCAGACAATGGGCAGAAGAAGCGCCTTTGAACTTCTCCCAGGAACTTTCCACGTGGCTCCTGGCGCCCTCTGCTGGCCGTGTTAGGAAGGAGGCTGCTGCTGGGGGTTTAGGATCAAGGCTTGATTGGGGCATTCATTGCCAAGCAGTCCTTACACTGGACAGAACCCTGAGGTGACCCACAGGGACAAGAAATAGGGATCTACACTCTACTGGTATCCACCGTGTCCCATCCCGCAGAGCTGTGGTCCTGGCCCCTAAGACTCCCCTGCCTTCTCTCCGCGTCTCCAGCAGCATCTTAACCAGGCATCCAGAAGAGCACCTACTGGAAGGAGGATATTTGGCAGAGGGTGGGGGCCTGCCCTCTTCCACTCCAATCTCAGTGTCCTGTAATCAGCCAGCTTGGCCTTTGGGGCCCAATGTAACCAGGGCGGCTCCTGCTCAGAGGGAAGTGATTTGAAAATCAAATTGGTGAGGCCAGAACATTCCATTCCTGAGCCAAGTGGTTTCCAACCAGGGCACGCAAATGGGCTGTCTGCAGCATAATGGCCCTTGGAGGGATTATCCGGGGCACTGCACTGCCGGGTGAGACAGGACGGACCTTGGCAGGAAGACCGACCCGACGTTTCCTAGCTGCTGTGAGAAGTGGTGATGACTAGGCCCTTTCTGCTCTACCAGAAAGGAGCAAGAATTTCTGGAGCGCTCACTGTGTACTGAGCACCTTTCTGTACTTCCATGTACTTACTCTTGCTAATCAGACTGTGACAATGGTATTTATTGTTCTCTTTTACGGACGAGTGGGGTTCCGAGAGGTTCAGGTCCAAGAGAGGTCCAAGGCTACCCCACCTAGTCAGAGCCCAGGATGTCTGCCGCCCACAGTGCCCCTGTGTCCTGCCTGCTTCCACTTGTCCCAGCCCTCCTGCTACATCTCACTTCTAACCCTCCCAGATGTCCCTCTCTCCTCCTTGATCCTAATCTCACAGGTTCTCAAAGTCACCCCAAGTCCCCAGTTCCCACCCAGCAAAGCTCTCTGATGGGCGAGCAAGGTTGAGACCCCTCCTAGCTCTATGCAAATTCAGCTCACTCTGCAGCCTTGCCCCCTGCTGACTGTGCGCTCACTTCCCCTTGAGCCCCATGTGAGAGATGCATCGATATATGGGGCTTGTGGGACCATCTTCCACCCCAGGGCACATCTTGTAGGTTCTCAGCAAACACTGTCACTTTCTCCTGGGGAGGTGGAGGAGGAGGGCAGCTTGCTGTAATGGGGACCTCTTACTCCCGCACCCAATCTTGAGCTAGCACTTTGCATGGGCTCCTGAGCAATTGTGATGGGCCCTAAGTTCCAGCATCAGGGAATGCTAGGGATGCAAGGTTGATGCTTACCTCCAGCAGCCCACACAGAGCAGCCTGTTCTCACGGAGAGGGCCTGCAGACTCTAGGGGCAGGCTCTATCGGCGTTTCTCCGTCCCTAGCAGCCCTGCGGTAGTTTGGGTCTGTGGCAAGTCCCTTTCAACTCTGTGCTTGGAGAGTCTCATGGCAAACTGGGGAGAAGCTCATTTTCCTAAAAATTTACAGCATAGATATTCTCCTTCTTTTGTGCCCACACCTCCTGGGGCACAGGCCTGTCCCCTTGGGAGTGCTCTCCCCCAGGCCTCAGCCAGCCCTCAGGCAATAATCAGGGATTATTATCTTGGAACAAAGCTGTTCAGCTCTGCTTTATTTGCCAATCCAAGTAAAGGGGGGCCGCCTGTCACGAGGAGGGAAGGGGAGCGCTAAAGCCAGCGATGTCACTGTGCATTTGGGAGCACTGCCGGTCGAAGGGTCCACGGGGTCAGCAGATGCACGAGGTGGGTATCCAGGGGGTGGGGGTGTGCTTGGACCGGGGTGCAGCTGGATGCAGTGTGGGGCTGCTGGCCACGACCACAAGCCTGGGTTTTGTCAAAGCAGAACAGAAACACCTCAAGGATGCACTAAGAACTAGAGTACCAGCAGTCTGCTTCCCCAGGCTCTGGTTTACTTAGGTTCTGCTGCGTTCGTTCTGTATCTTGGGCAATGCAGAGCATTGGGGTAGACGTCTTGCTGACTCTGGGCCTCTAGACACAGAGGTGGACATGTCATGTGATGGAGAAGGAATCAGCCCCAGGAACCAGCAGAGGAGATCGGGATGAAGTCCAGGAGGCCAGCCTTGGCCCTGCTGGTCACTGTGGCCACCCATGGCCATGACCTTTGTTTTCTTTCTGCATCTCGGTTTCCCAGGCTGGCAAGTTTGACTTCATGATCTTTAAGGTTTATGCCAGCTATAAAGTTTGCTGATTTAAGGAATCACTGAGAAGCAGATAGAAGGTGATAAGATTTACCCAGGGACGCCACCTCGTGCGATGGGGATTAAAAATCTAGTATCTTCCATGGAGACATCCTAAATCCTGTGCTCTACAGAAAGCCAAACATTGATACCCTCTGGCCAGAAGTTTTTCCATATTTTTTCGTGGAAGCTGGGGATAGACTCCATACCCAGAAGCGAGTGAACAGTTCGTGGGTGGACCAACCTTGTTGGGTTTCTGGAGGTGGTCAGAGCCTGATGGTGGGTGAGGAGCAGGGCTGGGGAATGAGGGCAAGCTCTTCAGGTTCAGGGAGGAGTTGCCCAGGGCTTAAAGACCAGGAATAACCACATTTCCAATCATTCCAGGAAAATGCAGCATGATGGAGTCTTCTATTTTTAGTGGAAAAAAAAAAAAACCAAAAATGTATAACGTAGGTAGCTTTAGCCAAGGTACAGCTGGAACAGCTGAGCCACCTTTGAAGCCCTTGATCTGTTGGAGGCTATTCTGCCATCTCAGGGATTAGCATGTTGTGTTGACAGTCTCTCTGTGACACCTTCTCCTACCAGCTGTGTCCTCCAGGAGTCTGTCCATGGCAAAATGCATGCATCTTCCCCCCAAAATGCAGGAAGCCCTGAGTTACTCCAGTGGAATGTTCTAATTCACTGTGATCTCCCTTTTACTTAAATTACCCAAGTGATTAAATTAACTATGGGACATTTATTAAGTCCTTGGCAAATGGAAGACTCAGAAGATTATCCAGGGGGACCAGTAACATCTGCAAAAGGGAATCCTGAAACAAGGCTTTTTTAGTAATTAGGGATAAGCAGCAATGAGCCCATCGATCAAGATTTGGAATACGTTCTTTGCATTCTTTGATGCAAGAAGGAGATGGCCTCTTTCCTCTTTCCTTTTGACCTCCTTTTTCCAAAAGTAATTGTAAGATAGAGTCATACCAACGGCTTCAGGAGTGTCTTTATCATTCAGCGTGTCCACATGTGTGTGCATGTGGCGACATGAGTGGATGTGTGCATGTGTTTAAACTCCATCCTGATTCTAAGTCATGGCCCATTAATAATGTCTGACTGCAAAACTAAGGAACCACTAAATATTATGTTATTTATAAGTAATCTGTTGCCCAAGGCATCGAGCTACTTAATGAAGCCTTGAATTAATGTGTAACTTAAGAAATAGATCATTCTACAAATATAGGTTACCAGAAGCTCAACTGAAGCAGTTCTATTTACTTCACTACTCAGATGGGTACAAGAGAAAAGCACATAAATAAAATGTATTGAGCCGGGCATTGTGCAAATGGCTTTGTGTGCACAGTCTCTTTGGGTTTAAAAGAGACACTACCATTATTCCCATTTTGCAGATAAGGAAACTGAGGCTTCGAAAGGTTTATGTAACTAGTCCACGGTCACGCAGTGGGATTTAAATCTGAGTGCCTGTGACTCTGAAGACCACTGGATGATGCAACCCTGGGGTGGTGAGGAGGCAAAGAGCCGGTGTGTATCCTAGGACGTCAGTTGATTTGCCTAAATGCAAGGATGGAACTTGTTTGCTTGAGGGGCTGATACAGACAGGTTGGAGAGCGTAGTGATAAAGGTGGAACTGGGGAGAATCTTGCAGGTGGCAAAGGCCTTAGGAGATGGGGGGAGGCACCAAGTACCCAGCAAGTTGCCACTGGTGACTGAGATTTCTTTCTTTCTTTCTTTTTTTCAGATTTATTCATTTACTTATTTTGGAAAGAAAGAAAAAGAGAGAGAGAGAGAGCTCAGGGGGAAGACGGAGAGGGAGAGAGAGTCTTAAGCAGACTGCAAGTTCAGTGTGGAGCCTGACATGGGGCTCAATCTCACTACCTTGAGATCATCACCTGAGCCGAAACCAAGAGTCGAATGCTTAAATGGCTGTGCCACCCAGGCTCTCCTGATGACTGAGCTTTCAAATACCTTGAGGCCTGGAGGCTGAGGTGACCTACTCACTAACTAGCTGTGATGTGAGGAAAGCCCAGTTCAGGAAAATCTTGGGGAATATGTGTTTCTAGAGGATGTCCAAGCCAGACACTTAAAAATGTCTTGGATCTTGACTCAGGGAGATCCTCCCAGGTTCAGCAGACCTGAGAACAGGGTCCTATGATGAAGCTGACCGCTGTGCTGGCCTCCATGCAGGGAGAGCTGAGCCCCAGCCCTCAGTCCCTCCCATAGCCTGGATGGCACAGAGAAAAGCTCTGTTCTGTGAGCTCATTGGTTTCCTGGTCATATGTGCAGCTCAAGATTGAGTTCTGCCCAGCTGTCTCCCTTAAGTGCCCAGCTCAAGGTCTCAAAAGGGGACATGTGCCAAGAGGATGTCTGAGAGGTCACACCAGGGGCTGCGGGTGAGTAATAGAGTGTCAGGGACAAGCTTGTGGGTGTGTGGGCAAGAGGCTGGTTTACCATTCAGGATGTTCTCATCCACTTTATTACTATCTTTAGCAGGTCATATAGACCTAATAGAAATTGTTTGATTGTGAATATGGGTGAGACCAGGACTGCTGGAAAGAAAAAGTTATTATTCCATAAAGAAAACGTGCCTTATTCTTCTGCAGATCCTAGGCTCATCCAGGAG
The DNA here is from genome assembly GCA_003697995.1 of Taxidea taxus jeffersonii. Taxonomy (NCBI): domain Eukaryota; kingdom Metazoa; phylum Chordata; class Mammalia; order Carnivora; family Mustelidae; genus Taxidea; species Taxidea taxus. The sequence continues at coordinate 20,201 of ML098030.1, forward strand.
AGCTGGCATGGAGCTTAGAGACATAAGCCTCTCCTAGGAGAGTGGCCCCAGGCCCACAGTCATATCTATCCACTGGCTCATGCCCCTGGCGGGTGACAGAGCAGATTAAGGTTCAGCTCTCTGAATTCCTGGCGTGTGATCCTTTGTCCCCTATTCAATGCATTTAGCCAAGCTCCTGCCTGCGGCCAGCACCATCCTTTTGTTTTGTGCGCCTCAAAGCTAAAATCAAGCATCCCCCAAAACAGAGGAGTTCCATTAACAGAGGGCTCAGAAAATACCCTTCTTTATTTAGGACCAGGCTGCAGACTCTCTTCTGGATTCTGGAGCACTTGTAGCCTTAAGTCTGGAGTTAGGGAGGACACTTGGGTGAAAGGGGCTGGCTTTCTGGATGGGGTGCCTCATCCTGGGCTTCTCAGGGGCACACAGCCATTCTGGGTCTGGCTAGGGCTCTGGGAACTGTCCAGCTAACAGTTTGCTGAACTCTGGGAGCAGCCGCCCTACCTCAGTGAGCCCAGCTGAGGATGGCCTGCGGCTAGTGAGCCGGACACAGGACTGAAGAGGGAGTGGGAAAAGGGGGCTACCCAGATGGGGGCCTTGGAAAGGAGACACCGCCCATCGATGCATCTGACCTGTAAGCATTTGCATTCCTGATGGCTGGTTAATTAAAAATAAGCCCAAGGGCCTAAAGAGGCCCACCGTGGGCTGGGAACCTCTTGCAGACTCCAGGTTTCAGACTAAAGTAATGTAAAAGGGATAGACTGCTCAGGCACCTTCTTTTATAGACGTAAACTTGGAGGCTCTGAAAGGGACAGTGACAAACTCATGGCCACAAAACTAGTTACAGGGGCCTGATCTTGTCTCTACCATAACCCATTCTCTTCAGACAGTAGATAGTACATATTTAGACCCAGATACTTTTACTACCAACTTCTAGGGGAGAGTCTTTCTGTATCACTATCTGAACTTAATAATGTCATTATTTCATATGTACCAACACCTATTTTAAGTGCTTCACATCTATTTTCTAATGTTTTTAATGCTCTCGAAAATCCTATGAGGCAGAAACGATCATCATCCCCATTCCCAGAGAATGAAACGGAGGCACAGGTAGGTGAAGAGATGTCCCCACAGTTGGCAGTGGGAGGGTGGGACCCAGGCATAGACCATCTGACTCGGGAGCCACCCTCAGCCATGACACTGTGTGGCCTCTTCAAAATTCTCCTTAAAGGTCCATGGTATGCCCTTGTATTTTACATTTGCAGAGAGTAAAAAGAGTGAAGAAGGAATTTGGGGGAGGGATGTCAGTGGAAGTTCTCAAGTGTTGGCCTGGAAAGTTTCTCTTCAGATCTTCTCAGTAAAAGAGCCATTGAAGGACAGATATGATCCATCATGCACGTAACAAGGAGCAGAGCTCGGTACACCCGAGACCTTTGGGACCAGTCTCTCTTGGCTGCCAGGTCTCCTGTCCCTAACCCCCATAACGGGGCATTGCCAAGTACGACTCCACTGGCTGCCCTCCCAAGATGATGCTTCCAAGTTAACAGAGGCTTTCAGGAAAGCAAAAGAGGCTCCTCTTTGGCTACGGGTGAAAATTGGCCATGTATTAATAGTTGTCACAGTGTGGACCCCTGGGTGGCTCAGTTGGTGAACCGTCTGCCTTCAGTTCAGGTCATGATCCCAGGGTCCTGGGATTGAGCCACAGGTCTGGCTCCCTGCTCCATGGGGAGCTTGCTTCTCCCTCTGCCTCTGCTGCTCCCCCTACTTGTGATCTCTCTCTGACAAATAAATAAATAAAATCTTTTAAAAAATAAATTACTGTCACAGTGGAGTGATGGGTATACCAGGTTCATTACTATCCTGTCTACTTTTCTCTATGTTTCAAATTTTCCATAATAAACACTTTTCTTAAAATATAATAAAACATGCCTTGTCCTCAGGAAAATGCCAAGGAGTCAGCTAGAGCTTGGGAATAGAAAGGTCTGCACAATGGGCAACTGGGGAATCTGAATCAGGTAGTGTCAGTTAGGATGCTTCCTAATTCAGGGTAACAAGAGTCTCCTCTTAACATAAGTCCTCTCGAGTAACCACTGCACATCATTTCCCCCCAACACACACTGCCGGATGCCCACTGCATACAGAATGTAGGTAGCTAATTGCTACCCCCTCGGGGTCAGCAAACTATGGCCTGAAGACCAAATTTGGCCTGCTGCCTGTTTTTGTAAGCAAAGCTTTCCTGAAACACAGCCATGCTCATTCATGTACATATTGTCTACAGGTGCGTTGCCCCTACAGTGGCAGAGTTGAGAAATTGGCATAGAGACCATGTGGCCCACAAAAGACAAAAATATTTGCTTTGTGTCCCTTACAGAGAATGTATCCTGGTCTATTCTAGAACACCATGTACTTCTGCCCTTATCAGCTGACTAGCTGACTTGTATGCTTGCCAGTCAGTTGTATCTGACTCCAAACTTTTTGTGCTAGTTATATTTATTATTGTAAGTGTATGATTTAATGAAATAGTGTAAAAGTCGATGAGCTCAAACTGACTGCGCCAGCCAGAAGCCCCGAGATCAATGAAATGGGAGTGTGGAAAGTGTTATTACTACAAAAACTAGATGAAATGCCTTGGAAAGACACAATAAATGCAAGTCATTAAAAACAATAACATTGAATATGGGCAAGGGAGTTGTGCAAAGCTGGGTTAGGGACATTTCACAAATATAGAAAATTTTTACATTCAAAGAGCTTTGCAAACACCTTTAAAGATCATTCTGAGGATATTGGAACTGGAAATTGTAGGCAATATTCTATCCATGTGGTTTATGCATAAAAGAGGACCCACAATAAAGAAAGGCCTTAGCCCTACACCAAAATATTGGAAAATAAAGATACCTCTGTGTTTTGAAAGTAAAATAAAAAGTTTAAGGAATATATATGTGCATGTGGTTTCTGAAATATGTTTTATGGATCTCTACTTGGATCAATGGTTTCAAAATGGTCCAATTACTATTCCAAATAGCATCAGATTCAACAGTTTATCCTATAACAGAAGAGCCATCCTCAGATTGCTTTAAAACAAGCGGTGTTGCTTCATGGCATTCTGTCATTTCCACCTCCCCATTGTTTCTCCTTCCAGCCTGGAGTTGTGTGCCCCTGAGGAAGCAGAGTGGGGAGGGAAGGGGTTCCCTGCAGAGGCGTGGGCACTGGCGTTCCCTAGGCTCCAAGGAACTAGGACAGAGGTGGCTGGAGTGGACAGAAGATTAGTTATACTGAGCAAATAGGTAATGGCTTGAGCAAATAAGTAAATATATCAAGGCTATGGGAGCAGGAGCCCGTTTCTCACTCTCTGAGTTAGAAACGTGGGAACAGAGAAGGATGGAAAGAATGCTGAGGGGTTGGAGTAGAACTGGAAGTATCAGATGGCCTCCCAGGCTTTTAAATACACTTACCAGGTAGACGTAGAAATAGTTACAGACACATGCGCATGGGTCTATTGATGTCTGCGTGTGTTCACCAAGAGAACTGAGAACAGGGATAACCGGGTAGCAGTGAGCACACCCAGCATACAGCCTTCAGAATACAACCTATAGACTCCAGTAGGAGTTCTTGACACCATGTTGATAGAAGTCAATAAATGCATACATGCATAACGGGGTGGGGAGCAGTCTTCCTTAGGAGAAAATGAAATTAACCGAAGTAGAAGTTCCGACAGAAATAACCACCACCTGGCAACCATCATAGGATGTGGAGCACCAGGAACTCCCATTCATTGCTGGTGGGAAAACAGAATGGCGCAGCTACTTTGGAAGACAGTTTGGTGGTTTCTCTCTCTTTTTTTTTTAAGATTTTATTTATTTATTTGACAGAGAGAGAGGCAGCGAGAGAGGGAACACAAGCAGGGAGAGTGGGAGAAGGAGAAGCAGGCTTTCTGCTGAGCAGGGAGCCCAATGTGGGGCTTGATCCTAGGACCCTGGGATCATGACCTGAGCTGAAGGCAGACGCTTAAGGACTGAGCCACCCAGGCACCCCAGTTTGGTGGTTTCTTACAAAACTAAACACACTCTTGCCGTGTGATCCAGTAATCATACTCTTTGGCTTTACTCAAGTGAGTTGAAAAGTTAAGTCCACACAAAAATCTGCACATGGATATTCACCACAGCTTTATCCATACTTGCCAAAACTTGGAAGCAAGCAAGTTGTGTTTCAGGATGTGACTGGATAAATAAACTGTGGTACATCCAGACAATGGAATATTATGCAAAGCTAAACAGAAATGAACTATCAAAAAACACGGAAGAAACGTAAACGCCTATTTCTAAGTGAAAGAAGCCAAACTGAAAAGGTTACCTAGAATATGATTTCAAGAGAGGATATAACATTCTGGAAAGGCAAAACAATGGGGACAGTAAAAAGATCGGTGGTTGGGGCACCTGGGTGGCTCAGTGGGTTAAAGCCTCTGCCTTCGGCTCAGGTCATGATTCCAGGGTCCTGGGATGGAGCCCCACATCGGGCTCTCTCTGCTCATCAGGGAGCCTGCTTCCTCCTCTCTCTCTGACTACTTGTGATCTCTGTCTGTCAAATAAATAAATAAAATCTTAAAAAAAAAAGATCGGTGGTTAACTGGAGTTGGGGGGGGAGATGAATGGGGAGGGATGACTAGGTAGAGAGCACAGAGGACTCTGAGGGCAGTGAAAATACTCTGTGTGATAATATTAATGGTGGAGACATGTCCTAATGTATACACATTTATCCAAACCCAGAGAATGCGCACTTCTAACACTTGTGCACCAGGAGTGTTAGAGAGTACTAGGAGTAGTAGTAGAACCTAATGTAAACTGTGGACTTTGGGTGGTAATGAAGCGTCAGTGTCAGATAACTGATTGTAACAAATGTACCATGCTGGTGCCCAGAGGTCAATACTGGGGGACGCTGTGCTTTGCGTGTTGGGTTATATACAGACTGTCTGTACTTTCCACTCAATTTTGCTGTATAAATATATAACACAAAAGATAATTGAGAAGATAGTCAAGACCTTTCAAATAGTCAAATGGTCTCACAAGACTGCAGAACCAGGCAGCTCTAGTCAACTTCTACCAAACTTCCAAGGAATATATATAATCCCTGTGTCATATAAACAGTTCCACAATTTAACAAGGATCCAGATCTTTCTGCCTCTTTTATGATCCTGACATGCATGCATCTGAAATTAAATATTATCATAGCGAATTCTCTACTGAATTAAAAGGGAAAAAATGCATCACAACCATAGAGTTTTTCCCCAGAAAGGCAAGGAATGGGCAAGGTTGATATAAATGAAATCCTAAAACCAGATTGAAGAGCCTGAAAGACCTGAATAAATGAGGAGACTTCAATGTTGTAGGATCAGAAGACCCAACTGTGTAAAAATACTGTTTCTTCCCAAGTCAATCTATACATTTATAAATATAATTCCAGTCAAAACACCAACAGGATTTTTAGTGAGGTTTGGCAGTTCATCTGAATTGGAAATGCATGACGATGGGGCGCCTGGTTGGCTCCGTTGGAGGAGCATGTGACTTTTGATCTCAGAGTCATGAGTTCAAGCCCCGCATTGGGTATAGAGATTACCTAAATAAATAAAACTGAAGGCAAAGTCAATTTGGAAAAAGAATAATAATCAGGAGGTATGTGAACCACCATTTATCAAAACATATTAAAGGTAAGTAACTAAAATACTGGGGTGTTGGTGCAGGAACAGTCAAGTCATTCAATAAAATAGTGGAGCACAGAAATAAACATGATTATTAAAGTATTCATTCATCCAACAAATGTTTATTGGATATTTATTATGGGTCAGCGCTGCTCTTGAGGCAGGTGGTGCGAGAATTAACAAAACAGATAATATCTTTGCCTTCTCATTGGGAGACACGAACAATGAATGAATGGCAGATGGAGATGGGTGTAGGTGCAACCAGGATGGTGGCAGTGGAGGTGACTGGAAGAGGTCAGATTCCAGTTGTATTTTGAAGGTAGAACCAGCAGGATTTGGTCATTGGTGTTGATGTACAGTCTATGAGAGAGAGTAATCAAGAATGAGACCAAAGTTTGTGGATCAGACACTAGAAGAGCAGAGTGCCCATCCACTTAGATGGGGGATATTTGGGAGAAATGGGAGGGAACTCATGAGTTTTCTTCTAGTCCCTTAATGGAGATGCTCAATGATCATCCAAGAGAGTATGTCCAACAGGTAGTTGGGTAAATGGATGTAGAATTAGGTGAAAGTCTAGGGCTACAACTATTAATGTGGGTGTCAGTTAGCATATAAATAGTATTGAAGCCCAGAAGATCATGGGCTTCATATTCTATCCCTCATATTGAAGGACAGAAGATCATGGAGAGGGTGTAGACAGAAATGATAAGGACAGAGCCCTGAGCTGTCCCATCACAAGCAGATGGAATGATGAGGAATAATGAGTGAAGGACACTGGGAAGGAGCAGCCAGTGCAGCAGGAGGAAAACCAGGGTGGGTGAAGTCTCCTGGGAGCAAGGGAAGTATCTCAAGGAGGAGAGTTGAAGTCCATGACCATGAGATTCAGCCTAGTGTTTGTGGTCTATATGCAAACATGCTTGGGAGTGGCCCATAGCACTGACAGAGAGTAGGAGAGAGGGGAAACTGTGGGTGAGAGATTAGATTTATACATCACATCCTATTTCTTTCATTGAACAAAAAAAAGAGCTCTGGAGCAAATATGGTTAAAATTGTATTTACTGGGACGCCTGGGTGGGTCCATTGGTTAAGCATCTGCCTTCAGCTCAGGTCATGAACCCAGGGTCCTAGGATAGAGCCCCCACATTGGGGTCCCTCTCAGCAGGGAGCCTGCTTCTCACTCTGCCTCTCTCTCAAATAAATAAATAAAATCTTTAAAAATAAAATAAGATTATATTTACTTCCTACAGATCTTAGTTTTGGATTCATGAATGTCTGTTATAGTTTTTCCTTTTAAAATCCATCTTTAAAATATTGCATAATAAGAAAGAAGAAAAGCCACTTATAAGTAAATATGTAAAATATATATACATAAAATATTTTTAGAATGATGTCCAAGACCCTAGTTAATGGTTGTCACTGGTAGGCCATCAGGCATTATTATGACTTTAATGGGCCCTAGGAAAAATAATAAAAAATGTGTTTTATAATTGTCTAGGTGTAAAGATAAATATGATCCAGGCTGGACTAATTATTACATGTTCGTTGCTGTTATTATGTTTTCTTCTGACTGTAAAAGAAATCACAATTAAAATATTCCCAGGAGGAGGAGTCAAGATGGCGGAGAAGTAGCAGGCTGAGACGACATCAGACAGCAGGAGAAGATAGAATTAGTGATATAGAAGACCAAATGACAGAGAATAAAGAAGCTGAGCAAAAGAGAGACAAACAACTACTGGACCACGAGGGGAGAATTCGAGAGATAAGTGATGCCATAAGATGAAACAACATTAGAATAATTGGGATTCCAGAAGAAGAAGAAAGAGAAGTAGGAGCAGAAGGTATACTGGAGAGGATTATTGTAGAGAATTTCCTAATATAGCAAGGGGAACAAGCATCAAAATCCAGGAGGTGCAGAGAACACCCCTCAAAATCAATAGGAATCGGTCCACGCCCCGCCATCTAATAGTAAAATTTACAAGTCTTAGCGACAAAGAGAAAATCCTGAAAGCAGCACGGGAAAGAAGTCTGTAACAGAAAATGGTAAAAATATTAGATTGGCAGCAGACTTATCCACAGAGACCTGGCAGGCCAGAAAGAACTGGCATGATATATTCAGAGCACTAAACGAGAAAAACATGCAGCCAAGAATACTTTATCCAGCTAGGTTATCATTGAAAATAGAAGGAGAGATAAAAAGCTTCCAGGACAAACAAAAACTGAAAGAGGTTGTAAACACCAAACCAGCTCTACAGGAAATATTGAAAGGGGTCCTCTAAGCAAAGAGAGACCCTAAAAGTATTATCAGAAAGGAACAGAGACAATATACAGTAACAATCACCATACAGGCAATACAATGGCACTAAATTCATATCTCTCAATAGTTACCCTGAATGTAAATGGGCTAAATGCCCCAATCAAAAGACACAGGGTTTCAGAATGGATAAAAAAACAAAACCCATCCATATGCTGCCTACAAGAAACTCATTTTAGACCTGAAGACACCTCCAGATTGAAAGTGAGGAGGTGGAAAACAATTTACCATGCTAATGGACATCAGAAGAAAGCTGGGGTGGCAATCCTTATATCAGATCAATTCGATTTTAAGCCAAAGACTATAATAAGAGATGAGGAAGGACACTACATCATACTCAAAGGGTCTGTCCAACAAGAAGATCTAACAATTTTAAATATCTATGCCCCTAACATGGGAGCAGCCAACTATATAAACCAATTAATAACAAAATCAAAGAAACACATTGACAAGAATACAATAATAGTTGAAGACTAACACACCCTTCACTGAAATGGACAGATCATCCAAGCAAAAGATCAACAAGGAAATAAAGGTCTTAAATGACACACTGGACGAGATGGACATCACAGATATATTCAGAACCTTCCATCCCAAAGCAACAGAATACACATTCTTCTCTAGTGCCCATGGAACATTCTCCAGAATAGATCACATCCTGGGTCATAAATCAGGTCTCAACAGGTATCAAAAGATTGGGATCATTCCCTGCATATTTTCAGACCACAATGCTCTGAAGCTAGAACTCAATCACAAGAGGAAATTTGGAAAGAGCACAAATACATGGAGACTCAACAGCATCCTTCTAAAAAATGAATGGGTCAACCAGGAAATTAAAGAAGAATTGAAAAAAACCATGGAAACAAATGATAATGAAAACACAACGGTCCAAAATCTGTGGGACACAGCAAAGGCAGTCCTGAGAGGAAAATATATAGCGATACAAGCCTATCTCAAGAAACAGGAAAGGTCTCAAATACACAACCTAACCCTACACCTAAAGGAGCTCGAGAAAAAACAACAAAGAAAGCTTAAACCCAGCAGGAGAAGAGAAATAATAAAGATCAAAGCAGAAATCAATGAAATAGAAACCAAAAAAACAATAGAACAAATCAATGAAACTAGGAGCTGGTTCTTTGAAAGAATTAATAAGATTGATAAACCCCTGGCCAGACTTATCCAAAAGAAAAGAGAAAGGACCCAAATAAATAAAATCATGAATGAAAGAGAAGAGATCACAACCAACACCAAAGAAATACAAACAATCATAAGAACATATTATGAACAACTCTATGCCAACAAATTCGACAATCTGGAAGAAATGGATGCTTTCCTAGAGACATATAAACTGCCAAAACTGAACCAGGAAGAAATAGAAAACCTGAATAGGCCCATAACCAGTAAGGAGATTGAAACAGTCATCAAAAATCTCCAAACAAGCAAAAGCCCCGGGCCAGATGGCTTCCCAGGGGAATTCTACCAAACATTTAAAGAAGAATTAATTCTTATTCTCCTGAAACTGTTCCAAAAAATAGAAATGGAAGGAAAACTTCCAAACTCATTTTATGAGGCCAGCATCACCTTGATCCCCAAGCCAGACAAGGATCCCATCAAAAAAGAGAATTACAGACCAATATCCTTGATGAACACAGATGCGAAAATTCTCACCAAAATACTAGCCAATAGGATCCAACAGTACATTAAAAGGATTATTCACCACGACCAAGTGGGATTTCATCCAGGGCAGCAGGGTTGGTTCAACATCCGCAAATCAATCAATGTGATACAGTACATTAACAAAAGAAAGAACAAGAACCATATGATACTCTCAATAGATGCTGAAAAAGCATTTGACAAAGTGCAACATCCCTTCCTAATCAAAACTCTTCAAAGTGTAGGGATAGGGGGCACATACCTCAATATTATCAAAGCCATCTATGAAAAACCCACCGCAAGTATCATTCTCAATGGAGAAAAACTGAGAGCTTTTCCGTTAAGGTCAGGAACACGGCAGGAATGTCTGTTATCACCACTGCTATTCAACATAGTACTAGAAGTCCTAGCTTCAGCAATCAGACAACAAAAGAAATTAAAGGCATCCAAATCGGCAAAGAAGAAGTCAAACTATCACTCTTTGCAGATGATATGATACTATATGTGGATAACCCAAAAGGCTCTAGTCCAAAACTGCTATAGAGCTTGTACAGGAATTCAGTAAAGTGTCAGGATATAAAATCAATGCACAGAATCAGTTGCATTTCTTTACACCAACAATAAGACAGAAGAAAGAGAAATTAAGGAGTCAATCCCATTTACAATTACACCCAAAACCATAAGATACCTAGGAATAAACCTCACCAAAGAGGCAAAGAATCTATACTCAGAGAACTATAAAGTACTCATGAAAGAAATTGAGGAAGACACAAAGAAATGGAAAAATGTTCCATGCTCATGGATTGGAAGAATAAATATTGTGAAAATATCTATGCTACCTAAAGCTATCTACACATTTAATGCTTGCCTATCAAAATCCCATCCAATTTTTTCAAAGAAATGGAACAAATATTCCTAAAATTTATATGGAACCAGAAAAGACCTCACATAGCCAAAGGAATATTGAAAAAGAAAGCCAAAGTTGGTGGCATCACAATTCCAGACTTCAAGCTCTACTACAAAGCTGTCATCAACAAGACAGTATGGTACTGGCACAAAAACAGACACATAGATCAATGGAACAGAATAGAGAGCCCAGAAATAGACCCTCAACTCTATGGTCAACTAATCTTCGACAAAGCAGGAAAGAATATCCAATGGAAAAAAGACAGCCTCTTCAACAAATGGTGTTGGGAAAATTGGACAGCCACATGCAGAAAAATGAAATTGGACCATTTCCTTACACCACACACGAAAATGGACTCAAAATGGATGAAGGACCTCAACGTGAGAAAGGAATCCATCAAAATCCTTGAGGAGAACACAGGCAGCAACCTCTTCGACCTCAGCCACAGCAACTTCTTCCTAGGAACAACGCCAAAGGCAAGGGAAGCAAGGGAAAAAATGAACTATTGGGACTTCATCAAGATCAAAAGCTTTTGCACAGCCAAGGAAACAGTCAATAAAACCAAAAGACAACTGACAGAGTGGGAGAAGATATTTGCAAACGACATATCAGATAAAGGGCTAGTATCCAAAATCTACAAAGAGCTTAGCAAACTCAACACCCAAAGAACAAACAATCCAATCAAGAAATGGGCAGAGGACATGAACAGACATTTCTGCAAAGAAGACATCCAGATGGCCAACAGACACATGAAAAAGTGCTCCACATCACTGGGCATCAGGGAGATACAAATCAAAACCACAATGAGATACCACCTCACACCAGTCAGAATGGCTAAAATGAACAAGTCAGGAAATGACAGATGCTGGCGAGGATGTGGAGAAAGGGGAACCCTCCTACACTGTTGGTGGGAATGCAAGCTGGTGCAACCACTCTGGAAAACAGCATGGAGGTTCCTCAAAAAATTGAAAATAGAGCTACCTTATGACCCAGCAATTGCATTACTGGGTATTTACCCTAAAGATACAAACGTAGTGATCCAAAGGGGCACGTGTACCCGAATGTTTATAGCAGCAATGTCCACAATAGCCAAGTTATGGAAAGAACCTAGATGTCCCTCAACAGATGAATGGAGAAAGAAGAGGTGGTATATATATACAATGGAATACTATGCAGCCATCAAAAGAAATGAAATCTTACCATTTGCGACAACATGGATGGAACTAGAGCGTATTATGCTTAGCGAAATAAGTCAACTGGAGAAAGACAACTATCACATGATCTCCCGGATATGAGGAAGTGGAGATGCAACGGGGGTGGGAGTTAAGGTGGTAGGAAAAGAAAAAATGAAACAAGATGGGATCGGGAGGGATACAAACCAAAAGAGACTCTTAATGTCATAAAACAAACTGAGGGGGGTGGGGGGGAGAGGGGTTGGGAGAGGGGGGTGGGGTTACATTATATGTTTAAATAAAGCTTAAATAAAAAGAAAAAAAATATTCCCAGGAGCACCTGAGTGGCTCAGTTGGTTAAGCATCTGCCTTCGGCTCAGGTCATGATCTCAGGGTCCTGGGATTGAGCCCAGCATCAGGCTCGTTGCTCAGCAGGGAGCCTGCTTCCTCCTCTCTCTCTCTCTCTGCTGCTCCCCCTGTTTGTGCTCTCTCTCTCTCAAATAAATAAATAATCTTAAAAAAATAAAATCAGGCAGGTTTATCCCTTTTCCAAAAGGAGGTGAAGTCTACACATAAATCAGTAGAGGATCCCTAGCATGATAGAAGTTCAGGCAAGGGTAGAGGAGACAAATCACAGCTGACTCCGTACACATGGCTAGGAGCCATGAAAAGACGCTCCACTGTGTCATCATCAGGGAAAAGCGAACCATACCCAAAACAGTTTTTCAGTGGCGAAAAGGAAAAATACTGATGCTCTCCAGTGCTGACATGAGCACGGGGACAAGAGACCTTCTCACAAGGTGATGGGAGTGGTCACTGGTCTTCCAGGAGAGCAATTTATTGGTGTTCATCCATATGTGCGATGAAAAGATTCCAAGCATGTTGATTCCAAGATATGTAACATAAAGAAATACTGTCACATATGACAGAAGCAGCATGTACAAGCAGGTGCTGTGCAGCATTGTTTAACTGAAAAATTAGAAACCACCTAAATGTCCCTAAACAAGGACTTGATAAATTACATATACATCCTGCAAAAAATGTTAGTCAATAAAATAATAAGTTCAATGCACAGCAGACAGAAAGTCTACTATATTCTGTAAAAGCCAGTTGCAGAGCAGTAAGTATGAGCCCTGTAGATGTGTGTGTGTGGTGGGCAGGGGTGGGGTGGTGGGGAGGTGTGGGTAGAAGCCAATGGAAGGATCCACACTTAACTCAGGACAGTGCTTATGTCTGAGAGGGGGATTGATGGGAAAAGATTTCCCTGGATCACTTCTGTCCTCAAGGCGTAATGATGATTTGAGTCATATCAGTATCAGAGCACATGTGTGGGGTGAGTGGGTGAGGGTAGGGGACCCTGTAATGCAAACCTTAATGGGCCTAACGACAAAAGGGGGAAAAGTTAAAGACAGCCCCAGGCTAGGCTGGTCCTTGAAGTCCTACTACCCACAGTCCTAGGAAAGCAGCCAATGTCCTTCCAGATCCCTCCCCCACAAGGGCACAGCCTCCATCTGGGACCCCTCCCTCCTGGAATTCTGTCCCAAGGAGGCAGCTGAGACATCCCTGAACATCAGCAACTCCAGGGAGCCCTCAGCCAAGCCGGCACCCAGATCTGGGGCTCCTCTTCCATCATGGCTTGCACATTTCCATCCACCAGCCCTGCATGGCCCCTGCACGAGCTGGTGTCCTCGCTGGGCTGCTGGTCAGGAGTGGAGACCCAAGTCTGCTTCACTTACCAGTGGGAGCTCAGTTTCTTCACCTGTGACATAGAGTTAATAGTAGCTGCCTGGTGGGCTGTAGTGGGGCTGAGGAGGTTATGGGTGACAGAATTTAGCATCTTGGTGCTTAATAAATTTGTGCCCCGATTATCCCTCCAGGATGGGACTGGGTAAGGCCATCACAGATGTGTGGCCTGAAAGTCCAGGCTCCCCCAGTCATCTAAAGAATGAGACCCCTGCCTCTCCAGGTGTTTGGGGTGGGGAACCGGGATAGTGGTCCTCCGACAGCCTGCACGCTGGGGGTCGAGAACAGCCCCAGCCCCAGCATAGTCTCTACCTGGCAAGCAAGGACCTCAGCACAGCTCCCCAGAGACTTCTAGTCTTGCCTGGTGGACATGGGGCAAGATCAACAGTTGCCCTCACGGTCAGGGCACCAGGAAGGTGAGATCATGTGCCTTTCCCATCACAACTGCAGCCTCTGGTGAGCTCAGCCCTTGGTTTCCTGGCCTCTGTTCCACTCTGACCTTGAGCCACTATAATGGTCAAGTCAAGGCCCAGAGGCTGGGTGGGAGAATTTAAGATCTCTCTCTTTCTCTTTCTCTCTCTGTGTCTGTGTGTGTCTCTCTTTCACACAGAAACTGGGCGGAGGGAGGGAAATGGATGCAGGTCTTAACACAAAATGAGTACAAGTTCTTTGAACCAACTGGAAGGACAAGATCCTCCCCAGGTTGCATGGGGTGATCAAGGTCAGGGGCTGGAGGGCAGGTCAGCCTCCCAAATCATCCTCCTCTCCGTGGCCTGACCCAGAGGTGGATAGGCTCAAGGTTCTCTCAAGCTTCTGAGGAAACACTTCCTCCCTCCTCTCCTTGTGACCAACCTCACCAACCTGAACATCTCTGAGCTTCCAGAAGGCAGGACCAGGGAGAGCCTTCTCTATCTTGCATCACTGGTACCTAGCACAGAGTTGCTCCATGTAAAGATGAGAACCAGGAAAGAGGCCACAGCCCAGGGTACAAATGGAACCCACTAACATGGTTCCTGGTCTGGACATGCAGGTGGTGGGGTTGGGCAGGGCTCGGCCTCAATCTCACATCCTGTGACATGAAACAGTAATTTCTTGAGTCTCTGCACTATTCAGAGGCTATGGGGCATGCGCAATCAGAGTCGTCTTTAGATTTACCTCCCAATGTGTGGGTAACGAGTTTATGGCAACAGGCTTGTCTTCATCATCATGCTGATAATGACCATGAGTTATAATTGCAGGCTATAGGAGACTAGATACAGAATAGGCATAGCTACCTAATGAAGAAAGATCTACAGGTGGGACATCTTTACAGAAGAAATTCCACGTGCATTTAAGAAGGATTGAACATGAAGGCAAATTTTATTTTAAAGATTTTATTGATTTATTTGAGAGAGAGAGCAAGCACAAGGGGGGCAGTGGGGAAAGGCAGAGGGAAAGGGAAAAACAGGCTCCACACTAAGCAGGGAGCCTGATGCGGGGCTCAATCCCAGGACCCTGGGATCATGACCCGAACCGAAGGCAGATGCTTAACTGAATGAGCCACACAGGGGCACCCAAAGGCAAATTTTGATTGCCCCAACAGGGATAGAATTTCATTTAGAAGGGCCAAAGCTTATTTGGGGTGCCACAAGTGAACCCAATTTGAAACTAAACTGCTGCAAGGTGCTCAGAAACCTGAGGATGAACAGAGGGAACCTCCCCAAACCCACCTGAGCAAGAATGACTGAGAATGTGAGATTTCCCCTTGCCCAGATCCTGTAAGTTGTAATATTACCTGAATGGGGCCAGCTTCTAGGTTAAAGGGAAGTAGGTGGTGGGACCATCTCATTTCATTGTTATTAAATTGTTTATTATAGTCACACTTGTAAGTCTCTAAGAAGGCATAGTCTCAGTCACCCATCTCTCTGCCAGTTCTCCCCAGGATGGCCTGTTTCCAGCTTTACTTCTTTTTTTTAGAAGACTGGGTTACTCTCTTTTTTTTTTAAGATTTTATTTATTTATTTGACAGACAGAGAGGCAGAGAGGCAGGCAGAGAGAGAGAGAGGAGGAAGCAGGTTCCTGCTGAGCAGAAAGTCCGATGCGGGACTTGATCCCAGGACCCTGGGATCATGCCCTGAGCCAAAGGCAGAGGCTTTAACCCACTGAGCCACTCAGGCGCCCCCCAGCTTTACTTCTTTGAGTGGGTCCCTCCTACATGGGGTTCCCTCCATTTGCACCCTACCTCCCCAGGCCCCATCTCCACTTTCTACCCTGCTCTTTGCTCCAGGACCCTAATCACGCTGACCTCGGGGGTCTACAGCCACAGTCCCCAAGCCCTCTAGCTTCAGACAGGGCCCCATAGGACTATGGAGGGGGAGGACAGAGAGGTGGGTGATTACTACCTTGGCTCCTCCCTGCCAGGCCTGGGTAGAGATGGAGGCTACCTTACTGTATGGCCCCAGGTCCTATCTGTGGTCCTGGCACCTCCTGCTTTCGGTGTCCCCTTAGCCCTGCTTGCACCTCTGCCCACAGACCTGTCAAAGCCTCTTTGCAGCTAACTCTTGGGAGGGCTTCTGGGTTTTGGCCAGCCCCTGGCCAACCCACCTCCATGCCACTGCACAATCTCTGGCTAGACTTAGTATGACTTGACACTCCTCCTTGTTCCCAACCTGGCCCCACCCCGTTGTGGCCTAATGTGATGCTTCAAACTCCTACTTCTGCTGGAGACCTCAGAAGGCAGCTATTTAGGAGACAAATATTACCTGGACCTTTTACCAATCAGTGGTATGGAAAAAGTCAGACAGATGGGAATTTAAATCCTGTGTGACTTTGGGCAAGTCCCTTAACCTCCCTGAGTCTTGGTTTTCTCCTTTGTAAAATGCAAATACTAACATCGCCTTCTTGGATTGTCCTGAAGATTAAATGGATTGGCAGCCAGCCTGACAATGACAGATGACAGAAGTAGAACTCTGAGGAGTCTGGCATCTCAGTGACCCCTTTCTGATCGCCCCCAGGGGAGAGGAGCCACCATCCTCCCCATTTTACAAAGAAAATGTGTCCAGAGCACAAGCACACAGCAGAGAGGGCCCCCACTGGACTAGAAGTCAGGTCTCTCAACACCCAGGCCAGGGACCTTTTGGATACAGCAAAGACCTCTTCCAGAGCCTTTTATAACACTTTTGACATTTGCAGGTGAAATGACAGAGTATCTGGGGTTGACTTTAAAATACTCCGAACAACACAGTGTGAAGAGGAAGGGATGAAATAAGCATCTGTTGGTAAATGCTGAAGCTGGTGTCAGGCACATGGATGTCTTCTGTGATTCTTTCCACCTGCGGATGCACTTGAACCTGTCCATAATGAAACATGGACATGCTTTCCAATCATCATTAATGACTGAGGAAAACAATCATGATAAAAAAAATCTGTGAGAAAAGCAAAATGCAGAATTGCATATGTGTGTGTGTTTGTGCACGCGCACGTGCACATGCATGCACGTGTCTACGCACACAGGTGTGGAAAGATCTGGAATGAATGACACTGTTAATTCAACAAAGCTTGTCCTTGGTTGATAGACTGATCATTTTTGTTTCCTTTTCTGACTTCTCTGTATATTCTGAGGTTTCTAAAGTGAGCATGTATTACTTGT
Organism: Taxidea taxus jeffersonii; assembly: GCA_003697995.1. Taxonomy (NCBI): domain Eukaryota; kingdom Metazoa; phylum Chordata; class Mammalia; order Carnivora; family Mustelidae; genus Taxidea; species Taxidea taxus. The sequence continues at coordinate 37,304 of ML098030.1, forward strand.
ACAACTAGGAAAGGGGTCGATAATAAAATGTCTCAAGTGTGGAACCAAGCAGCTGGGGCAGGAGATGCTGAGAGCATGGAGCCAGGAGGGGACAGGGAAGCTGGAGGTCCTGGCAGCTGCTTGGCAGAGCCTGCGCCAGGTGGTGAGGATGGGGAGAAGGATGAGTGTGTCTCTTCCCGCGGAGAAGAGAAGCAGCCAGACAGGTACCTGGCGCCTCTAGGTCTCTCCAGTTCCTCTCCCCCTGCTGGGTGCCAGTCCCAAGAAGCCCAGCCCATGTGAGCCCAGCCACCCTGCGTGCCCTCAGCCTGGCCCTGCCCGGCTACCTTGGCCCTGTCTCAAAGGCTAGGTGCCAGAGGAGGTGAGCCAGGTGTCAGAGGCACAGCCTGCGTCTGGGGGAGGGTGGAGAGAGGCATGTCGTCCAGCTTCTCTGTGCTGGGATCTGATATCACCACCTGACCCCACTATGGCAGGCTCCAGGGCAGGAGAGTGGGGCAGGCCATGCCAACCAGGCCTGGCCAGTGCAGCACCACGCCCTTGCAAAGGCTGGGTGGACAGACACAGCTACCACCTTGCCAAGACCCACCATGGGCAAGCTAGATCCTGCTGGAGGAGTAGGGATTTCCATGCCCAATTTATAGACAAGGCAGTAGAAGCTATGAGCACCAAGTCCTTGGTAAAAATCCTGCAATGCTTCCTCATTGTCCTCAGGCTGGGTCCGAGCCCCTTCCCTAGGGTCCTAACACTACCTACATCCCGTGTTCCTGCCACACTGAAGTATTCACAGCCTCTCCACTCACTGTGCACACCCTTATTTCTTGCTCTGTGCATGCCTCCTGGTCTGGGCTGTTAGGGTCCGACTCACCCTTCATGTGCTGCCCCTCCTCACACCTTGCACAAGGCCTGCCCTAGAGAAGATGCTTATCAAAGTGTTGTTGGTGAATTAGTAACAAATTCCTAGAATGCATTAGCCTGAGTCCTCTCCAAATCCCTGTACCTTGATAGATGTCTTCTCAACCTTCAGCCCCGGTGATCTTGCCTTCTTCTGAACTTTTATAGAAACTACTAAAAAATAGCTTATTTGACCCTTGTCCTATACTACCTGACATTTTTTATTCCTTTGTTTGTTCTTTCATATTTGCTTTTATCCTCCTACATCCCTTAAGGGTTGGGTATCACCTAAATCTTAAAACTTTGGCACATCAAAGGATACTAATCAAGAAAGCAAAATGACAACCCAAAGAATAGAAAGAGATATTTGCCAGTCATATTTCTGATAGGTTCTACTATCTGGCATACATAAAGAATTCTTCAATAGTAAAAAGATAACACAAATAAAAATGGGCAAAGAGTTTGAACAGACATTCCTCCAAAGAGGATATACAAATGGCCAACAAGTACTTAAAAATATGTTCAACATCATTAGTTATTAAGAAATGCAATTTGAGCATTTCAGTGACTCAGTCAGTTAAGCAACTGCCTTTAGGTCAAGTCATGATTCCAGGGTCCTGGGATCAAGTCCCACATCGGGCTTCTTGCTCGGCAGGGAGCCTGCTTCTCCCTCTGCCTCTGCCTGCCTCTCTGTCTGCCTGTGCTCACTCGCTCTCTCTCTAACAAATAAATAAATAAAATCTTTAAAAAAATTTAAAAAAA
>ML098030.1:39053-50912 GCA_003697995.1 Taxidea taxus jeffersonii
GACGTACCCAGGGGCTGAGAGGTCACTGTCCTGACAATACCCCTACAGTAGTGGGGTTTCTGAGCCTCCTTTCGAAACAGCATCCTCAAAGCACTCCATTGGCATCACTCCAAAACGTAATTCAGACAACTCACCACCAAGGGCAGGGGTCAGTTCTGGGCAAAGTCCGGATTGTCATGAGCAAGGTGTGATGCTAAAGAAACTAGCTCACGTACAGATGCAGACAGACAGACATTCTTCTCAAAGTCAGTCCTGGCACGTTGCTGACAGTGCATGTGACAGCCACCGTTGGAGGCAGTGTTGCCTTACCCATGGAGGAGGGGTGCTGTGTGCTTGGAGGAAACGGTTCTATTGTGTTTCTTTTTTTTTTTTCACCAAACATTTTTTTTATTAATTTATTTTTTTTATTTAAACATATAATGAAACCCCACCACTCTCTCCCAACCCCCCTCCCCTCCCACCCCCCTCAGTTTGTTTTATGACATTAAGAGTCTCTTTTGGTTTGTCTCCCTCCCAATCCCATCTTGTTTCATTTATTCTTTTCCTACCCCCTTAGCCCCCACCCCGTTGCATCTCCATTTCTTAAAAAGAAAGGAGAAAGAGAGAAAGAGAGAGAGAGAGAGAAAGAGAGAAAGAAAGAAAGAGAGAGAGAGAGAGAGGGAGGGAGGGAGGGGGGAGGGAGGGAAGGAAGGAAGGAGGGAGGGAAGGAAGGAAGAGGTCATAGTTTATGATGTTGTGTCTTGTATCTGAAGGAGTGCCTCTCTCTGTTGTTGTACCCTGAGGAACTGTAGGCTGTGTTCAGCACGCAGTCTGAAGCCGTGAAAACCCCGGGTCCACAAGACCAGCAGACCCCAGCATGAAACCTCACCCCGCAACTTTGTGGCTTGGCCAAGTGACATCGCCACTTTGAACCCTAGTCTCCTCCTCTGTATAATGCGGCCTGGGAGCAAAAATTCTTGCTCTGCAGGTGGGCTGGAAAGCCTAGAGATAGAGCTGTGGCATGCTGGTTCATCATGGGCCCAAGTGATGTTACATCTTTCCATCCTGGAACAAGAGGAGATGGCCATGTGGGTCTGAAGGGACCCTGGGCCATGTCCCTGGCCTGGGTCCAGGACACTCTTCCTGAACCAGATCCTAAACTTAGTCCCCAGCATTCTCTAGGTCCTCCCAGGCCCCCCACCAAGAACCAGCTCCTTCAGACCTGCAGGTTTCTGAGCGATCAGGGGCCTGCCTGCCCAGACTGACAGGCCTGGGAAGGAACTTTAATTAAAGAGCATTAACATTTTTCTCCCACTTCTCTAGGATTGGCTTTGAGAGTTGGGAGGAATGTTATCTCTAATAAGAAAGTAGGGGTCCCGAATGGACAGAGCCCTCTAGCTTGGAGCGATCCCTGTTCAATGCCAAGCTTGCACACACATACCCCGCCAGCCCCTATAGCACACTTCCAAACAGAAGACATTAGAGCCATTGGCTCGGGTTCCAAAATTTGTCTGTCCCCTTGAGGTTTCCGGGAGCTAGAGCTGGGAAATCCCGGTGCCTAGGTCTGTCTGTAGGGCTGTGGCTGTGTAGATCAGCTTCTGATATTCCTGTTTATAGCTGATCTGCTAGCTAATACTCATGGTCCTTCCTAGAGGTCTGCACTACCCTTGCCCCCATTTTACAGATGAGGAACATGAGGCTTGCCTGCAGCCCAGGGCTCAAGCCCAGGCGGGAAGCTGGAGGTCCCTGAGCTGTCCTGGGCTCTCACACTGGTGTCGGGGCCTGGGGGGTGGGTGGCGCACTTAACGTGGACATGAGTGGGTCACAGCCATCGAGCGGAGGAACTGGACTCAAGACCCACTTTGTCCCATCCCAGAACACAACCCTTAGTCCCTCTCGCCTACTGGGATGGAGAGATGCACCTCCCAGTGTGAGAGACACTATCTTTTGTGGCTCTTTATATTTAAGTTAAATCAATTCTAATTACTTAATTAAGTTACATTGAATTAAAATTTCAGTGTTTCAGCTGTACCAGCTACATTGCCAGAGCTCTGTAGCTATATCTGTCTGCCCCATTGGACAGTGAGGATGCAAAACTTTGCCATCCTTGTAGAAAGTTCTGTTGTGTAGCGCTGGCTAGAGCATTAGGTCTTCCCACTTGCCGGAGGAGGTCGGTGGGCTCAGTGTCCAAGCTACTGGGGATCAGGGGAAGGGAACACACCTCCAGATGACTCCATGGATCGGACTGTTGATCCCTAGGCACATCTGGGCCACCCCAGGTAGCTACCTTCCTGCCCTGAGTCAGACTCACCCCCCAAGCTTATGCTTGCCCTCCTGTCCCCAGAGAGGTCAGAGGTGAGCAACCAGTTCCAGCCCTCCAAGGTCAGCCGTTTCCAAACAGGTCTGGGCTGGGCCTCCTGTTTACAGAGCTCAGTGGCCTCTGTGGCCCCATGGTCAGCCGGGCCACCACCCTGCAGAGGCAGCCAGACCCCCCAGCCCACCACCCAACTCCACCTGCCCATCCGGGACCCTCCTCCTTCCTGGCCAGAGATGGGCAGCTGGTAACAAGGACAGCAGCCCTCCCCACCCACCCAGATAGCATCCGCATTTGCCTGTGTGTCGGCCAGGCAGAGCCTCTGCTTCTGTAAAGGCCTCCACCTCCCATGTGCATGCGTGTGCACATGTGTGTGGGTGTGCGTGTGTGCTTGCATGTGCACCTCTGTGTCAGTCTGTGCTTGTGTGTGTGCGTCTGTGCCTACGGGCACGTACATTCATGCGTGTGCACAGGTGTGAGCAAGTGCACATTCCCGTGTGTGTGTACATGTGTGTCTGTGCCTGTACTGTCCTGGGCTGAGGGGCTGGGGGCTGAGGACCCTCCCCGTCCGCCGATGGCAGGGTGAGCTTTTGCATTCCCAGTCCAGCCCAGCCAGCAAGGGCTGCCTCTGGGTCTCTAAAGTCTTCAAGGAAAAACCTCCAGCAAGTGGAAGAGGATAATCCTGAACCCAGGTCCCACTTGGCCACTTATGAAGGCTTGGTTTTCTGTGCTATAGAACGAGGACAGTCAAGGCGCCTACCGCCCAGCACCACAACTAGGTATAAAACTCTCAGCGGGGTGCCCGGCACACGGCATGTGCTCAGTAACTCTTAGCTCTAAGGCCTTCTAAGGTAATAACCACAGCAGAAGACTTGCATCATTAAACTCCTACCATGAACTGGAGCTCTGCTGAGCACGGTACACACCTTAACTCCTCAGAAGAGCCTGGCTCCGTGAGAGGTGACACAGCGTTACTCCCATCACGGCCAACAAGGAGTGGGTGTCCAAGGAATTCGGAGAGGTGCCCCCCACTCAGCACCCACTTCCCTGGAAGCATAGGAGGCCAAATGGGAAGGGAGAGCCCTGAGAGAGAAGAAACATGACAGGTGACTGCCAAGGACACAGATCAGAGGACAGGGCACTCAGGTGGGAGCACTGTGGAGGGCCTACTCTGTGCCAGGCTCCCTGGTCTCCCCACAGGGGTGGAGGAAAGAATAAGATCCCTGGAGACTGGCCTGGGAAGGTCACTGCTGAGTTGAGAAGACAGCGGGTGCCAGCCAGGGCTGTCAGCTGTAGGAAGAGGCATATCTCTGCAGATGGCAGAGGCTGAGATCAAGGGCACCTGCCCAGCCCGCCATGGAAGAGGGAGGAGGAGCAGGAAGACCAGGACTGGGCAGGAGTGTATTTCTATGACTCAAGGGTTCCCACTGCCCTTCCTCTGTAAATAATTCCCTCCCTCTCTGCCACCTAAGACCCAAATCCCACTGCTTGAAATTCATCCATGCCTTAAGGGTGGGGAATTCTGTCTCAGATGACACCTCTCTCTACAGGGTCAGAGCCACCAACCTGGGCCAAGGCCATGGGGAGAGCTGACCCATTCTGTGAGCAGAGAAATGGACCCTGAGAACATGGTGCACAGCACAGATAAGTTTTGATGAGATGTGGGAGGGAAAATTGGGGGCCCTGCCGGAGCGGGGGTGCTGACCCCGGGAGTGGGACCCCAGTGAGATGGGCCATGATGCCCCGCCAGACAACTGCCTCGGGCAGACACACTGAGGACACCAGCAGGCAAGGCTGGCAGGCCTACGGGTGAGCACAATGACTTCATTTTCAGATTATTATTATTTAAACACGGAAAAATGAAGAGAGACAAAAGAAGTTTGTTTCGGCAACTTGACTTTCAGCTTTAGGACGGTCATGGCCCAGGGCTCTCCCCCAACATTTTGTTCCCCTGGGTCTCAGGGCGTCGCTGTGTACGCATGGGGAGCGGTGCAAGGAGGGGGCAGAGGCAGGTGAGATCGGGCGCAGGGGAGGGTAAAATCATATGGCCACTTGTTTTGCCTACAAGACACCAAATAACGAGGGTGGCTGATTGGTTAGCTGGTGGACTGAAATATTGCTTTGGGTTTTTTTTTTTTCTTCCTTTTGTTTGCTGTGACTCCCGGTGTAAAAACACCCCTTCATTCCTGGGCTCTGCCATCCCTCCATGGTATGGCCTGAAGCAGCCGGTGTCCATCTCTGAGCCTCATCTCCTAGCATCTGTACATCGAGGGCTGGGTTCCATACCCTCAGCCTGTCACTGCAGGTCCTGGGGTCCCGCACCTCTCCAGGCTCAGCCCACCTCCATGCCCTGAGCAGGTGGTGCTCTCACCTAAGATCTTCTCTCCCACCTCCTTACCCTCAATGAACACATTTCCTAAGGCTTATCAGCAGTCCTCCCTTCCTCAGGGAGCTGGCCTGAACCCCCTCTGGCCGTTCTCCATCCCGATAACTATATTGCTTGGTGCCACATTCTGCAAAGAACAGAGGGGAGGATTTGAACCCTGCACCATTCTCACCTGCTGTTGGCCCTCAAGTGAGTCACTTGCCCTCTCTCTGCATCTGTCCCTTCATCTGAGGACTGGAGCAATTGTCATCTCCCTGAAGGGGCTGACCATGGCTCTCTAGGCCAGTTTGGTACAGCCTGGTACACCATCAGTGTGTCAAGGTCAGCTCCCACGAGCATCTTCGCCCACCTGCCTGCCCTTGCTGTGATGGACCCGTTCGGTCCCACACTCAGGGGGATGCTCCCAAGGCAGCAACCATGTCTTCTCATGGCCCTGGATTAATGAGAATTCTTCTTTCATTTTTTAAATCAAGTTTATTTATTTTTTTTTAAATAATCCCTACGCCCAGCGTGGGACTTGGATTCATGACCTCGAGATCAAGAGTCGTGTGCTCTTCCAACTGAGCTAGCCAGACACCCTCAAGAGAGTTCTTGAGAAGGCCCAGTCCTTCTCCAAAGGCTGCAAGGGCACTGGGGCCAGGACGTGGGTGAGGCAAGCTGAGGGCTTGCATTTAGGAAGTCACCTACCCCAGGATCATGCAAGCACAGGGTGGGCCTCACTTGTCCTGCCAGAGTCCCTGTCCTGTGTCTGGGACCAGAACAAGGAGATGCTTGTTCACCCTGGTTCTGTTCCTGGAGGAGTGGGGGTTCCCCAAGGAAATGGGAGTGGACATACCAGAGCCCCTTTTCTCCCTCTCCATGAGCTAGACTGGCAGACCTTTGAGGGTAGGCCCTGTGTAGTCTCGTTTTCCTCCAATACTGCAGCAGAGCCTGCATACAGTAGGCGCTCAATAACAGAGGCTGAGCCAATGCATGGATGAATACACACACAACTATTCTGGTATGCAGCCGTCCATCCATCTCCCCATCTACCCAGAGCACATGGCAGAAGAGCCCAACCACGTGCAGACTGCTGTGCTGGGAACCCACAGAGAGAGGAGGCAGCCCCTCCCAGCCCTCTAGGTCCCACACAGCAAGTATGAGTGTGAGTGTGAGTGTGTGTGTGTGTGTGTCTGTGTGTGTCTTGACCTCCCTCCTCCACTGCCCTGCAGAACGGTGACCCAACAGCCGGGGTCCCTGCCATTGGCCAGCCCAGCAGACGGCAGCAGGGAATGGGCAAGGTCACATCTCACACAGTGGAATCTCTCCATAAGTCAGTACCCCAACAGTTGGGGCCTGGACAGAGTTGGTTCTTTATCTATCCTGAGCGTCCGGGAGGAAGGCATTCATGTGACTGAACAGGCTTCAGCATCCCAGGACTAGAGGTCCATGGTAGGGAATCCTGGCTGGTCCCCATGGACTCCAAGTTTCCATTTCCTCCCATGGAAAGAGAAACTACCAATCCCTTTCCAGACATGTAGTGCAAGAGTCCTGGAGGATCACACAGCAGTTTTGAATGCACTTAGCTCAGTATCCACTGCCACAAAGCCAAAGTAAGTCAAGGGGTCATACACAATGAGTGTCTAATCTGAGGCAGGCAGTTGGCAGTCCTCCTTGCACCCTACAAGGTAGGTATGGCTTCCATCACTGGGTCCAGAGGAGGGAACCAAGGCTCAGAGGCACTGAGTAGTGTCCCTCACACCTGCCAGGATTCAGACCCGCAGTAAATTCTGTGGCTGTGTTGCTATTTACTGTTAGAATTACAGGGAGGGAATGGGGCATGCAGCATGGGGAAGCAGGTAGATCTGAGTCCAAACCCAATCATGCCACTGACTAGTGGCAAGATTGCAAGCAGGGATGGGGGAGAGCTCTCTGAGCCTCAGTATCCTCATCTGTCAAGTGGGGCTCAGATACCCCCCCCCCAGGAGGGCTGTGAGGACTGAGTGAAACAGTGGGGCAGGGAGCCCAGCACAGGCTCAGTAACACTGGTGCACCAAATCTGTCAACACTAAGTCCCCTGGTGTGGAGCAGGAACCAATTAGGGGTTTAACTAAATGGGGTTTACAGTTTCTCATATGGCAAGAGGTCCAGAGGGGTGCAATCAAGGGTCAACATGGTAACCCCATGCACCGCTGAGATGCACTTTTCCTCTCTGCATCCTTACCGTGTGTAGCCTTTTCCCTCCTGCTGGGAAGATAGCTGCTCCACGTCCAGGCATGGCAGCTGCTCCAGATAGGGCAAGTGGGGACGGGTGGAGGAATTAATGGGTGTGTGTACCAGCCGGCCAGGTCCCTTAGGTCAGGAACACAGGATTTTACCCAGATGCCCCACTAGCACACCCCTACTTACCACTGGTCAGACCTAAGTCATGTGATCACTCCTAGCTGCAAGGGTATCTGGGAAGGGGAGGATACCCCAAATGGAAGCCAGGTTCTGATGGAGAGGAAGAGGGGGAATGGACATGGGGGCCCCTGCTGTCCTGACCCCCAGATACCCAGCCAGTGCAGCTCCTCTCCACTCCCTTCTGGGTGGCTTCCTCTCCTTCACTAACCCACACTTACATCTACAGATCAGGTCTTTCTTTGGCAGGAGCCTAGTGGTCATTATGAACATCCTGACTTGGCCATCTTGGTTGGCTTTGATTTTCATTCAGAAAATACCTGCTTTCCCAGAATCCAAACACGTGGAAAATCCAAATAGCCAGAACACACTTCCTTTCACAGGACATTCCAACTGTCGTATTATTTTGTTTGATTTTTCAGAAATGTCAAGGACATGGCCCCAGGTGCTCAAATCCTAGATGTTCCTTTACCTCCTGACACGTGGGTCCACAGTGAAATCTTGTAGATCTGAGGACTTAAAAAGCTCAAAGAGCCTTCTGGATAACCACAAAAGCTTACAATTAGGTTCATTATGGTGGTAAGACTAGGACTCTGTGCCCAGGCTTCTTGTCTCTTCCCAAAGCCTTTTCAAAATCACCATCTTGAGACCTGCTAGTCTAAGAGGTACAGGACTTCAGAGAATAGGCTAGACTTAGGGCATTCATCCAACCCCAGGAGGATTGTTTCAAAGAAACCGAGGCTCAGAAAGGCGAGCCCACTTTTCCATAGCTTTTTTGTTAGGGAGTGTTGGAGCCAGGATTCAGACCCAGATCGGCACCAAAACATTGCCCTTCCCTCTCTTCGAAAAAGCTCCTGAGCGTCTGGATCAACCTTCCCATTGGACACCTGGAGAAACCGAGGCCCACAGGTAGGAGGTGACTTGCCAGACAGACTTGTTTGTCTTCTGCCTGGATTGTACTTCTCCCAAACCTTCACATGCTCACTTCTCCAGTTCTGGTATTTGCCCCTGAAGTGGCTGCCCTCTCCAAGTCAGTCCCTGTTTATTTTCCTCCTAGCGCCTATAACTAAAATGTTTACACTATATACTCATGTGTTTATATGTTCATCATTTTCTCTCACATTAAGATATGAGCTCCACAAGGAGCTCCATTTTCCGCTTTATCCCCAGGGCCAAGAACAGTGCCTGGCCCACAGGACACCCTCAAAAAATATTTGTCAAGGGAAAGAATGGAATTTTATCTACCCAGTGAAAATCCTGTGCCTTTACCAGAATAATTGGTAGCCAACACAGAGAGGTCCACAGTTTATTAAGTTTCCCTGTGCTGGTGATTGGTTTTCAAAGCTGTGAGAAATTGCACAAAATATTTAGCTGCAAATATATAGAGGCAATTCAACTGTCTTGATGTAGATTGTTTCTATCATTTTAAATTAAATTTCTGCACTTCATTTTTTCTGAGACGTGTCATGATAGAATGGGTACTATAGGCTCTTCTCTCTACATCAGGAGTGACTTGACAAAGTCACTGGAGACGTCTTTGGCTGCCTCAGCTGTGGAAGGAGTACTACCGAAAGCTAGTAGATAGAGACCAGAGATGTTGCCAAACATCCCTAGAATGCACAGGACAGCCCCACAACAAAGAATGATCTGGCCACAAATGTCAATAGTACAGCAGTTAAGAAACCCTGTTCTAAACAAACTTATGACAGTCTTACTGAATCTTTGGTGAAAAAAGTTAGACTCAGACATATTCGTGGGTAAATGCATGAAGATTTATTTGGCCTTGGCTCTATGGCAAGGACTATGCCAGCTATTGGGAAAGATACTCAAAAAATAAAAATAAAATACAGTCACATCTAAGCCTTACCCTTGAAGAGTTCATCAACTCCCTATCTGATCCAAGATCTGAAGTCAGATCTTCCGGCTTCTGCATTAGCTCTCTGGGTGAAGACGTGATATTTTGCTTTTTGGATGAAGAAACATTTTCCTTTAAAATGCTTTCTACATGCATTATTTATGAGCTCTATCCCACATCCATCATCATGTCTCTGCCATCTTGAGAAATGTCGGACACAATGGTAACAACTCAGTGTAGCTATAGTGCCTGGTATCATTCCCAATTTTCCACACCTCTCATGTCCTTTCTCTTCGCCATTTGACTTGCAGTTGCTCCCACCACAGAAAGGATATATTCCTCTGCCCTGATGATGGTGGATTTGGCCAACTGCCTCGGCCAATGGTGTGTTAACATGCAGGATGCAAGCAGCGATTTTTAATGTATCTGTGAAATTGAGCTTGTGCTCTAGCACTTCTGACATTGCCCTGAAGGGCTGGTCCAAAAACAATGGGAGATGTGGAGAAGACCCAAATCCAACGGTCAGCTTAGAGCCAAGTCCTGCCAACCTAACATCTCGGGACAAAGCAGTAGCCAAGCTCAGCCTACGTCAGCTAAACCCTAGTCAACTACAGAACTGTGGCCATGAAAGCAAATGCTTGTTGCTGTAGGCCACTAAGTTTTGTGTTTTAGTTTTTGGTTCTGTTTTTGGCTTACACAAGACAGAAGTCAGAGTTTCTCACAGAAGTCTGAGGATGGGCAGTATGGGGCTAATATGACAGTTTCATGATGCCATCCAGGACCCACATTCCTGTGTTTATGTCTTCAACACTTGTTTATAGTCTTAATATCACTTCATGGTCCAAAAAGGCTACTGGAGATACAACCATCAAGTCTGCATTCCAGACAGAAGGAGGAAAAGAAAAAGGTTGTGCTTTATTTCGGCAAAGGAAGAATTTCCAGAAGCCCCATGTGACATTTAGGCTTGCATCTCATTAAGCCAGAACTTATTCTATGTCTATAACTATCTGCTAGGGAGACAGGGAAATGTGATCTTCATCTACAAAAGGGGTATGATAACTCCTTCCTTGATGTTTATAGTAGGTATTAAGGTATTATTCTAGTAATAATATTGGCCTAACATTGGAAAAGCTAAGCACATTTTTCAATTTTTCAACAACTTCTTTCAACAACTTTACTTTCATTCTATTTTTTACTATAAGAAAGCTGAAAATTAGAGAGTAAATAATCTAGTTCAAATCTGAGCCCAGGTGGTTCGACTACGGAGCCCTGTTGCCCACCTGCATTTCCATACTGCCTACAAACACTGGGAGCTGCTGACTGACAGATTAAAAAATAACTTTACAGTAAACACCTATGGGAATGGCTAAAACAAAAAATAAAATAAAACAACCAAATGCTGGCAAAGATGCAGAGAAACAAGGACTCTCTTACACCACTGGTGGGAATGTAAAACGGTACACCCACCGTGGACAACAGTTTGGTAGTTTCTTTAAAAGTTAGACATATATACATTTACCACATGACCCAGTGGTCCTACTCATTACCCTAGAGACATGAAAACTATGTTTGCCCAAAAACCTGGATTCGATTCACAATCGCCAAATCCCAGAAACAACCAGATGTCTTTCAACAGGTGAATGACCAACGGTGGTACGGCTACATAATGGAATGAGCACTACTCAGCAGTGTTATTCTGATAAGTGCAGAAACATGGTGAATCTGGAGTGCATTATTCTAGAAAGATAAAAGAAGCCAGACTCATAAGGCTATGTACTGGATGACTTCATTTATACGGAAAAGGTGAAGTTACAGGGTTCAGCGATCAGAAGGGCTGTTAGGACTACATTGGGGAAGGGTTTGACTACACAGAGGCATGAGAAAACTTTTTGGGGTGACAAAAATATTCTATATCTTGATTGTGGCAAGGATAGTAACATAAAACTTCTAAAACCATGTGCAAAAACAGGGTAAATTTTATTCAATTATGTCTCAATTAAAAAATAAAAACTTCACACATATTGTGAATTCAAATTCCCCATTCAAATACCTCAGAGACCTCATGAGTCAGTAACTGTGTTGTTTTCACTCAAGAGGTAAGGAAACAGATGGTCAGAGGGACTGAGGCTAGGATCACTCAGCTGGCTGTGGGTCAGGTCCTCTGGCTCCCAATACGGAGCTCGCTGGGTCTCAGTAAGTGGCAGCAGTCATTGTCATCAGGCACTGTGCCAAGGCCGGTGGAAGATACCCGGATCTACAGAAAAGACCCCAGTCTCCGGGGAGCTCCTGCCAGACCCTGCCTGCACCTAGGCTGTCCGACCTGCCAGTTCAGACATGGTCCAGAATATGGACCGACGACCCCACTCAGAGCTCCTGAGACCCGCCAACCACATCTGTCCTCTGTGGTTCGTGAGAGGTGATTGCCCCACGGCGGTGCCTGTCCTCTGGCTCTCTGAACACTAGGACAAGGCTTATTTTCTGCAGCATTCCTCAGCCCAGGGCGGGACATATTCTTTCAAAGTTCTATGTAGTGGCAACAAGGGACCTGCATAAACAGAGCGAATTCCACATTCTTCCACCCTGGAGAGGAGGGTTCCCCACGTCAGGCCCAGATGGCAGAATGAAATGGAAACAGGAAAGCTCCGGCTCAGAAAGCAAACACAACAGTCCTTTGAAATGTCACCGGCAAGAACTGTTTGGAGTGGCTGTAAATGCACAAAAATGCTTTAAGGAGCAGGATGACAAGGCCTCAAGTGCTAGGTGTGCTCAGGGTGGTGGGTGGCATAGGTTTGAGAACCACGGGCCTGAAGCATTGCAGCTCTGCCCTTACCCACTCTGAGCTGAGCGTGTGCACTGGCCTTTGGAGTGGCTCCAAGGAGTGTGTGAGACGACACATGCGAGGTGCTCAGCAAAGACCCATTTATTGAACCGACATTTATGGGGGGG
>RCUC01110008.1:0-46019 GCA_003697995.1 Taxidea taxus jeffersonii
TTTTTTTTTTTTTTTTTTTTTTAATTTGACAGAGATCACAAGTAGGCAGGCGGGCAGAGAGAGAGGAGAAAGTAGGCTCCCCAATGAGCAGAGAGCCCAATGCGGGGCTCGATCCCAGGACCCTGGGATCATGACCTGAGCCGAAGGCGGAGGCTTTAACCCACTGAGCCACCCAGGTGCCCCGGCTTTAAATGTCTTAAATATGAGCAGACAACCAAAGATTCTTAGATGCGTAGGAATGCCTATAATATGAAAGACAAGAGGCAGAACAAACTAACAGGAAAAAAAGACTCAGAAATTAAAAACGTAGTAGCAGAAATGAAAAAGCCAATGGAACAGAAGAGGAAAAGTTGAAATGCTCCAGAAAGTGGGGCGAAAAGGTTGAGATACAGAAAAGAGGAAAGATACAAAGAATAGAGGGCCAGTGTACAAGGTTCCACATCCAACTAATGGTTCTGGAAAGAGGAGAGAGAATATAGAAGGAAGGAGATCATCATTAACGACTGAATAATTTAAGAAAACTTCCCAAAACCAGAGGGCCTGAGTTTCCAAATGGCAAGGACCACTGGAGAGCCCAGCTCAATGGATGGTAAGGCAGAGATCCTACATCAGAGGAAAACAGGATCAGCGATCAGAATGGCTTCTTCTTGGGAGCAACACTAAAAGCTGAGAGATAATGCGGCAATGCTTCCAAATGTCTTTTTTAGAAGTATTTATGCCCTAGAACTCCTTACTCAACCAGACTTTCAATGCAGTGCGACTGTAGAGTAAAATCTCTCAAAGAGTTTATCCCTCCAACACATCCTTTTCCAGGAGGCTAGTGGAAGAGGGACCCTGCCACAAGGAAGGCGTACTCCAAGGAAGAAGGCAGATGTGGGAAAGAGGTGACCGGCCCTCCCCAGGGTCATGGGGGAGGCTGGTTCCGGGAGGCTGTGTGCAGGTTCGGAGGGCATGGGGTCTAGAGAGCATCTCGAGAAAATGAAGTATACGGAGCACCAGGTGCTTTTGAACGTGGAGGAGAGATGTAACCAGCCAGCAGAGGGCTAGGGTGTGGGTGAATGAAAAGGATATAGGACACTGAGCCACTGAAGAAGGAAATGAGCCCAAACTCCCAGAAAAACTGATGCAGGAAAAGACAATCAGCGACCACTCTGTGGCTAAGCTGATCCTGTTAATATAAACCCAGTAATGCAGACACGGAGGTGCCGAGCTCCCGGAATCATGATGTACGCGCAGTCGTTGGTGGGGCGGTACTTCTATGGGGCCGCTGGAGGAAAGAGAAAGAAATCCTGGCTCCCGTGGTAGGAAGTCCATGGATAACACCTGAAACTGAAGTCAAGAATCACACAAGCAGGGCATCTGGGTGGCTCAGTGGGTTAAGCCTCTGCCTTCAGCTCAGGTCATGATCCCAGGGTCCTGGGATCGAGCCTCACATCGGGCTCTCTGCTCAGTGGGGAGCCTGCTTCCCCCTTTCTCTCTCTGCCTGCTTGTGATTTCTCTCTCTGTCAAATAAATAAATAAAATCTTAAAAAAAAATCTCACAAGCGTGTTCTGTAGGAACACACAGGTAAATGCCAAAATGGTCAGCTAAAAGAGGTAGAGATGGTCTCTGAAAAGGAGGAAGGGGACGGGTGGGGCATGCTGCTTTTGTGACAAGCCTTGTGGAAACTATATGAGTAGAAACTTCGATTACAGTGAAAACAAAACAAAAGGGGGTCTGGCCAATGCCCAAGTGTTCACTGTGGCACTATGAAGTATCAGACACCACTGAATGCCCCCCCGTGGTGGTCATGAGGGACTCAGCCGTCGTTCAGAATGAAGACGTGGGCGTAAGTCTATGACCATGGAGAGAAGCTCATAATGTAGTAAGTTTAAATACATTGTGTGTGTGTGTGTGTGTATTTAAAAATACTGATTTGCTCTCCCCAAAGTGCTGAGTCTTTGTGGTTTCCCAGGTGTGCAGAGGAAGTGAAGACCCCTGGAGACGAGGCCGGCAGGGCTAAGGTCCACTACAACGTGGAGTTCACTTTTGACACGGACGCCCGGGTGGCCATCACCATCTACTATCAAGCCACGGAAGAGTTCCAGAATGGGATTGCCAGGTGAGAACGACAGAGCGGGTGAGCCTCGTCCTCCCCAGAAGAGGGTCCGTGCCTTCCCCACTCGCCCGCGGAAGAAAACCTTCTTCTACCACCCGGTGGAATCTGGATCCTGAATTTGGGTTTTCTTCTCCAGAGCCCCACTTCTTCACCTTTTCCCTTCAAATTGTGCTGTCGTGTGCCGGGGCGGGGGGGGGGGGCAGTGGAACCTTTCATGTCATCAAGATGCTATTAAACGGCAAAGAAGCTGCCTTTCTGGGGATGTTGGGTTGAATGGATAAGTTAGTGGCATGATCGAGCAGGAGCAAAGGAAACAGATGATGAAGGAAGTATTTTCTGTCCTTTTCTTTTCTGTCCCTAGAGCCTGTTGATGTTGAGACGAGGCGTGGGACAGAGGAAACGGGCCCTCTGTCAGGGCTAAATACTGACTTTCGCTCTGCTTTCCTCTTTGCTCAACAGCTACATCCCCAAAGACAACAGCCTCCAGTCGGAGACGGTGCACTACAAGCGCGGGGTCTGTCAGCAGTTCTGCCTGCCCTCCCACACTGTGGACCCCTCCGAGTGGGCAGAGGAGGAGGTGAGCAGCCTCTCGGACCAGGCGACGGGCTGCTGGGCAGAGGCGCAGGGACAGGGGCCTAGGGCCTTGTCTGGACTGCGGCCAGCAGGTCCCCTGTCCCCCATGCTCGGAGGCCATGCTGTCCTTCAGCCCTGTGACTCCTTCAACCCTTAAGATAGACCTAACGACGTTAACTTTTCTGTCCCAAAGAAGCCCATTCACCTCAGATACCTGGAGAAAGCCAGGAACCTGCAAGGAACCTGCAAAGTTAGAGGGTTTCATAGCCGCAAGGCTTTAGAAAGAGACAGTGGCCTTCCATGGAACAGACTCAGGTGGTCACGAGGTTGATGAACGAGAACACAGATGAATTAATGCCTCTTGACGACATCTCCCTCCCTGGTGGATTACTGTGTCATTTCAACATGCTAAGTACTTTTTTTTTCCTTTTCTTTCCCTTTAGCTTGGCTTTGATCTGGACCGAGAAGTTTACCCTTTAGTGGTCCATGCTGTGGTGGATGAAGGAGATGGTAACGGGCACCTTTTATCTTCTGCTGTACATGCTGCCCTTTGGTGGTGCACGAACCACAGGCCCTCTCCGTGGGGCCTGGGCAGGCAGTCCCTGGGTGCCTGGGTCCTCAGGCAGGCAAGAGCAGCATGGATTACAGAGTGTGCCCCTTTTCACAGCCCGGAGCATCGGTTCGCCGGGTGCGGGGAATTGGGGAAGGTAGAAGAGCAGCAGGGTGTTGTTGGGTTTTCTTCCTCATCCATGTGCCTTTATTATTTTTTTTTTCCAGAGTATTTTGGCCATTGCCATGTACTGCTGGGCACTTTCGAAAAGGTGAGTAACTTTACCGGGCCTCGCTTTATTACGTTTAACTGGCTTTCGTGTGGGGTCTTGGGCAGCCCTGTTTGCTGCTGCCTGAGTTGCAGCAGGATGGGTCCGGCTCGGAGGCTGTGGTCAATCAAAGGAGCCCCACACTGGGGGCTGCCCTTGGGTCTAGTGCCAGCCCTGCTACCAACCTGCTGCGTGACCTGCAGCTCTGAGCCCTCAGTTTCCTCTTAAAATGGAAAGATCACGCTGGATACTTGGAAGGCCCTGCGGGTGTGAGGCGTCTGTAATCCCACGTGTCTATACTCGAGGGCAGCAACAAGAACACCTGTGCCTTCTCCCCTCCTTCCGGGTCATAACGGTCCTCTTTCATTCCAGCACACGGATGGAACTTTCTGCGTCAAGCCCCTCAAACAGAAACAAGTGGTAAGTACTTGACAGCCAGGGCTCCTAGGTGTCCCCCCCACCCTTCTTTCTTTTGATCGCTCTTTCTCCTTTTTTCTCCTTTGCTAAGCACCCTTCTTTCTCTCCCACCGCCCCCTCCCCTTTTTTTAACCAAAGAAAAGTTAAAAAGGGAGTACTTTTGTGTGTTAGAAACTTCTTGGGTGGCCTGAAAGGAATACTGATTTGGGGTGTCTTTATTGTTCCAGAATTGTTGGTGTTGAGGCTGCCATTATCTGAGCAAAGGACTTAAGAAATGAAAGGACAAGATTTGTCTCTTGACATTAGGTTTAGGGAGAGTTCTTTTTATTTAAAATGCCAGGGTGAGAAACATTCCAAGCTGAGGGATAAAGTGTTGGGGTCCAATTCAGAGCCAATTAGGGCCCTTGGCTTAATTCATCCCACCACTGTTTTTCTAAATCCCAAGTTTACTGGCCATCTGCCCCCTTCCCAGAATGACCAGCAAGTTATGTGTGTGTCTGCTTCTAACCCCCACTGGGTCCCAGCACTTTTTTTCCCACTTTTGCCCAAGTGGAAGCAGAGTCAGGGAGAGTGAGGAGGGGAGAATGGGGTCAGGGGCATTGGCAGGACCCCCTGCAGGTGGGTGATAGAGGTCTGAATTCTGTATTGTTCATTCTTGGGGGTTAAGTGTTCTCCCCTCTTCATGAGATCAATTTCAGTCAATAACACCTAAATATAAATTTATATATAAATATAAATTTCCTTTCCAATGTAATCAGTCAGTAAGTTGAAACAAGTTTTAAAAGGCAGAGGAGAAACAGATCCTGAGCCCAGGATACTGCCTAGGAAGGCCAAGCCTTGGTGAGCTGGCTCACAGGGAGGCCTCGTTCTCCAGGACCCCTAGAAAGGCTAGGGTAACTGAAGGTAAATGATTTATCTATTTTCCTATTGCTAGCTTGACATTAACAACAGACTGTCAAACTGGAGAGTGGGCATGAAATCAGTGACAGGCTCAGTCTTAGGGGAGGGGATCAATGGGACAGGTGAAGCAGAGGGACGTATGGACTCACACAGAGAGGCAAGGGAAGGGCCTGCTTTGGCACTGACATGGCCCAGGCTAGGGCAAGCGGGCATTCAAGTTGAGGTGTTTTGTTTTGTTAATTTTTTTTAAGATTTTATTTATTTATTTGACAGAGATCACAGGTAGGCAGAGAGGCAGGCAGAGAGAGAGGGGGAAGCAGGCTCCCCGCTGAGCAGAGAGCCCCCGATGCGGGGCTCGATCCCAGGACCCTGAGACCATGACCTGAGCTGAAGGCAGAGGCTTAACCCACTGAGCCACCCAGGCACCCCTGAAGTTGAGGTTTTAAGGAATAGGGCCAAGAGGGCTCCTTGGCCATGTGGGTAGTGGGGTGGCTCACGCAGGCGGAGGGGCTCAGTTGTCTCCCCTTCAGGATCCTACTGTCTCTCTGTCTCTGCTCTCATGCTTTCCCTTCCACTCCTTCCCTTGCCTGTTTCTCCTCTTTCTCTGTTCCATTCTTTAATAATAAAAATAATAATATTTTAAAAATTTATTTCTTTACGGGCACCAGGGTGGCTCAGTTGGTTAAGCATCCAACTCTTGATTTCAGCTCAGGTCACGATCTCAGGGTCGTGAGACCCAACCCTGCCTCCGGCTCCATGCTCAGCGGGGCGTTGGCTACAGATTCTCTCTCTTCCTCTTCCCCTGCTCCTCCCCTGGCCTGTGTGCTCTCTCGCTCTAAAAATAAATTAATGTATAAAAAATAAAATCTTTTTGAAAAAAAATTATTTTTAAAGATTTTTTATTTATTTATTAGAGAGAGAGAGCGAGCACAGGCAGACAGAGAGGCAGGCAGAGGCAGAGGGAGAAGCAGGCTCCCCGCCGAGCAAGGAGCCCGATGTGGGACTCGATCCCAGGACACTAGGATCATGACCTGAGCCGAAGGCAGCTTCTTAACCAACTGAGCCACCCAGGCGTCCCAGATTTATTTATTTTAGAGAGAGAGCGTGAGGCGGTGGGGGAGAGAGAAGCTTTAGCAGACTTTGTGTTCAACATGGAGCCCAGTACAGGCTCAACCTCACCACCCTGAGATGGTGACCTGAGCTGAAGCCGGGAGTCGGGTGCTTGCTTACCTGACTGCGCCATCCAGACGCCCCCCCCCCCTTGCCTTTATTTTTGTAATGTCCGCACTTCATGTCTATTACGTAGCCAATGCTTTTATTTTGGTGCACGGGCTTCCATCCTTTTGCTAGTCTCTGCCCTTCTTAACTCTGCTTTCCTGTCTGTGACCTTGAGCTGCGGTACACGAATTAGTGTTGCATTCGTGAACTTTTGTGCTCCCTCTTGGGCAGAATGGTGGGTGGATTAAACATTTGATTTTCTTTTCCCTGTCCGAGAGAAAACGTAAGTAAATAAGAGCACCCTTTACTTGTCTAGGCCTCCGATTTTTTTCATTGTGAGTCAGTAGCCGCTGGTTGCCAGAGAAGGTTGCGGGACGAGTTCCCACTTTCTCTCCGCCCGGTCAGCCTGCCCTTGAACTTTGCTGTTTGCTCTTCAGGTAGATGGGGTCAGCTACCTCCTTCAGGAGATCTATGGAATCGAAAACAAGTACAACACACAGGATTCGAAGGCAAGTTCTACCCCAAGTTCTGAATGTGCTTTTCCCGGGGGCGGAGGGAGAAACGCTCCGGTGAAACTCGGATCCAGGGATGCGGAACTCTGGAATCAGTTTGGTCCAAGGAGGGGATTTTCTTCCTCGTTCCAGATGCTTTTATCGCTCTGGAAATGAAAAGCTTCGGCAGGTTTGGATGAGTTCCCCCGCAGAGCCCCGGCCGCCGGTTACCGGGCTCCCCTGCAGTGTTCCCGCGTGGCCCCCCCTTCCCTGTGTGGTCTCCTTACGACACTGCCCCGACCGTCTGACCCCATAGGGCAGCCTGAGAGAAGCAGCTCCCAGAGTAAGGGAAACCCAGGCTGCGAACGCACTTGCTAACTGTAAAGTCCACAGTAAATGTAAGGTGCGGTTCTCGCTCCTCGCCTCCGCTCTTCAGGCAAGCTGCTTGCAAAGGACAGAGAGGACACGAATGTCTCTGTGTCACTGGCTCCGTTTCTATCTCCCGGGACAGGTGGCCGAGGATGAAGGAAGCGATAACAGTGCTGAGTGTGTGGTGTGTCTCTCAGATGTCCGGGACACCTTGATTCTGCCCTGTCGTCACCTCTGCTTGTGTAACACGTGTGCCGACACCCTGCGCTACCAGGCCAACAACTGTCCCATCTGCCGACTGCGTGAGTCCCAGAGCCCTAGGCCGAGACCCCCGGGGAGGGTCTGCAAACTGCCTGCCCCCCGGGAGGGGGACTATGGTTTCTGCCCCGGCTCCCGTTCCTCCTGACTCCTGTATCAGGTTGGCCTCATGATCTGTTTCCTTCTTGTAGCCTTCCGGGCACTGCTTCAGATCCGGGCCATGAGGAAAAAATTGGGCCCCTTGTCCCCAACCAGCTTTAACCCCATCATCTCGTCCCAGACGTCTGACTCAGAGGAGCATTCGGTGAGTTGGGCTGGGCACCGGGACCACCCGGGAACCAAGCGCTCTGGTCCCCTTGCTAGCTCTTTGCACCTTTCATCCTTCTTTACCTGACTTTGCAACAAGTAATCAAACCTTGGCACGCTGCAGTGTTCAGTAAGCTGGCTGAGGTCACTCTGTGTTAAAACCAACCAGTATTACAGCAGAAAATTGGATACTGATCATTAAATCCCCCTTTTCCTCCCTGGAACTCAGCGAAGGGTTAATGTTTACCCTGCCTGGAGCAGTCTGCTCACACCTCACCCTAGTGGGGAGCCCCCCCAAGCAGGAACAAGGGGATGATTGTTTTGCATTTGAATACAATTTACTACGTTTATCTGGGTCTTTGAAGGAGGTAACTGTTTTTCTTGATCCCATTTCATGGCTCCAGCAACTGGGAGCCAAGTGGATGACACACTTCACTTCCGTGTTGGGTGAAAAGAGGTGCTGGAAGGCAGCCTCGAGGCTGTGCGGTCCTAGCAGACGCCATCTTCAGATTCACTCACGAGTGGAGGCAAGGCCTCCTTCCATATGTGGTATTAAGATAATTAATTAGCTATTTAGGGAGGAAAAATCAGCTTAGCACTTCACTCCTTACCAGATTAACAAATAAATTCCAGACGGAGTAACCAGTTAACTATATTCAAGCAAAACTACATTAAAGGAGAAGCAAAGCAAACCATACATTAAAGACTGAGAATAAATTCTAGATGATTCTTTAGTTGGCTTTGAATGGGAGAGGACTCTCTAAACTTAAAAAGCAGAAGAACTCTACAGAAAAAAAAAAAAGTGTAGATTTTACCACATAAAAAAATTAAAAGTTCAGATGTGTAAAAGAAGGGGAAAGGATTAAAATTAAAAGGCAAACCATGACTCATTTAAAGGAAAAAAAATGTCTGCACAATGTTTATATCAAAGAGAAGCCTAATATCTTTGCCGTGGCTCCTATGAATCAAAATAAATGGACAAAGGATATTTCTTAAGATTCTCAGCAGTGGAGAAAAAAAATTATAAAAAAAAATTCTCAGAAGAGGATGCTTAGCTGGTTAAATATCTTTTTTTTTAAGTTAACCATATTAAAAATCTACAATATGTGAATTACAATGGGATACCATTTTTTCACCTTTCAGATTCGAAGGCTTTTTAAGAGACTCCATGGTGGTGGGAGTGGGGTGCAATCTGGGTGGCACAGTCACAGTCCCTTAAGTCTTTGGCTCAGGTCACGATCTTGCGGTCTTGAGACGGAGGCCCCATTGGGCTCAGTGCTGAGTGAGGAAGGAGTCTGCTTCAGATTCTCCTTCTCCTTCGCCCTCTGCTCTTCCCCCTGCTCACTTGCCCCACACGGGCACTTCTGTGTGCTCTCTCTTAGATAGACGGATGGATGGATGGATGGATGGATGGCATGAGCACCTAGGTGGCTTAGTCGGTTAAGCATCTGCCTTTGGCTCAGGTCATGATCCCAGGGTGCTGGGATCGAGTCCCACATTGGGCTCCTTACTCCGGAGCCTGCCTCTCCCTCTGCCAGGCGCTCCCCCTGCTAGTGCATTCTCTCTCTGTGTGTGTGTGTGTCAAATAAATAAAGAAAATATTTTTTTTAAAAGAAAGAAAAGAAAACCATTAAAATAAGTAAATAAAACTCTCTCTGTGTGTCAAATAAATAAATAAAATCTTTTTAAAAAAAGAAAGAAAAGAAAACCATTAAAATAAGTAAATAAAATCTTTTAAAAAAGGAGAGAGACTTCATGCTGGCAGAAAAGCAGTTAAAATAGGTTCTCTGTACTGATTATGGGACTGTGACTGGAAGGGTCATTGAAGAAACAAAACAGAATAGCTTTAAGTATCAAGAGCCTTAAAAATACTTATACCTGGTAATCAAAGACCTAAGAATTTAATATCAAGGGGCACCTGGGTGGCTCAGTAGTTTAAAGCCTCTGCCTTTGGCTCAGGTCATGATCTCAGGGTCCTGAGATCGAGCCCCGCATCAGGCTCTCTGCTCGGCGGGGAGCCTGCTTCCCTTCCTCTCTCTCTGCCTGCCACTCTGCCTACTTGTGATCTCTCTCTGTCAAATAAATAAATAAAATCTTTTTTAAAAAGTTAATATCAAGAAAACAATCCGGGGGAAAAAAAGGGTTTTGTGGGAGCATCTCTCTTTTGCTGGATGGATGCTCCCCAATTCACAAATTGCTTAATAAAGCCAATTGAATTTTCAAAAAAAAATAAAGATTTGTGCACAAGGATGTTCCTCAAATGTGGTTTAGGAAGGAGGGAAGGTTGGACACAGCTAAATCCCTAGCACCAGTAGAAGAGGTAGGAAATGTGGACTCTGTGAAGGGAAATATTTATGTTTGCTGACATAAGGGGATATAAAATTGTTATTTACAGAGTATAACTTAGTAAACCATACAGAGAAAATGGTTGGAAGAAAGTATACCAGAATGGTAATGAAAGTTTTACTTTGGGCGATTTGATTATTGATTCTTCCCTCCCCCTTTTTTTATCTTTATGTATTTTTCAAATTCCCTGTAATGAACATATATTTCCATTACAATAAAAAAATAAACACTACTAGGAAGTCCATCTGTAAGCAGAATCTAGGAATATGTGTTTCTTTGACATTTTCTCATTCTTTGGCCTCTTCTACAGACGCTCTGCTTGCCAGACCAGATGTAAAAGAAAACATTTTTTTCAGTGTAGAGCAAGGAACGCGATCCTGCCATAAAACAAAGAGTACTTAATTAATTTTTCAACCCGTCTCTGATTCCCCTAGTCCTCAGAGAACATTCCACCAGGTTATGAAGTGGTATCTCTTCTGGAAGCCCTCAACGGGCCCCTCACCCCATCCCCAGCAGCCCCTGCCCTCCACGTGCTTGGAGACGGCCACCTGTCGGGAATGCTGCCTGCCTACGGCAGCGAGGGCCATCCGCCCCCGGTCAGGACGCTCTCCCCGCTCGACCGCCTGTCTGACTGCAGCAGCCAAGGAATCAAGCTCAAAAAGAGTCTCTCCAAGTGAGTGGTTGGTGCTCAACAGTGTTGCCCCTGGGGTCCCTGCTTTCACTCCGTCTTCCCCTGCTCAGTACCGGTTCCCGTCCTGGGTCCCCAGGGCAGTGTGGACCCTCTGGGCTGTTCCCGGAGCTTTTCGTTTCACGGAAGACCTGGGGCTAACACTCAGGTGGAAATAAGGTGGCATGTGGGTACTTAGGAGAATCCAGACAGGCAAATCTCATGTGGTTTTGGTGGGGGGAATGGGGTGTAGGGAAGAGGACATTCCTAGGGTCATTGAGGCCCGTGGGGAGCATCGCTTAGTCTAAAGACTGAAGGAAACTTGTGATCTGTACCTATACCTCTTAAGCATTTAAACCCAACTAGGCACAAGTCATGAGAAACTTTCTGTGGCAGTTAAGGCGCATATATTATAAATAAAAATATTGAGACCCTAGGGGCGCCTGGGTGGCTCAGTCATTAAGCATCTGCCTTCAGCTCAGGTCATGATCCCAGGGTCCTGGGATCAAGCCCTGCATCGGGCTCCCTGCTCAGTGGGAAGCCTGCTTCTCCCTCTCCCACTCCCCCTGCTTGTGTTCCCTCTCTCACTGTGTCTCTCTCTGTCAAATTAATAAATAAAATCTTTTAAAAAAGAACATTGAGACCCTAAAAATGTCAGTGGTTTTTCCCTGGTTCGGGCACAAGTTGTTGAAGGAGTTAAATGTAAAATGGAGATTTTTCTGACACCCAGAAGAGCTCTCAGTCCCTCCCCAGGGCTCTTTCCCACCTTCTCCTCCTTCTTAAGACCTGGGTTCCGCCTCCCCTGCTCCGTTCGTCCCCTCCCCTTTCCTCTGGGCCCCCTTCTTCTTGTGGAGTCTGGCTAACAGGAGTGCAAAGGCTCCTCTCTCCGGACTTCTGCAGGTCTGTTTCCCAGAATTCTTCTGTGTTGCATGAGGAGGAGGACGAGCGTTCCTGCAGTGAGTCAGAGACCCCGCTCTCCCAGAGGCCGTCAGTGCAGCATCTGGAAGAGGTAATACCGGTCTCTGTTTCTTGGACGCTGGACTGCAGGTACTTCTGTCTCACCTGCGTCTCCAGGTCCATCTGCTCTCATTTGCTTTCCGGGCACCTCGGAACCTTCTTGGAGACAGCAGCCAAGGTTTCCTTCATTCATCCTTTCAACAGTACATCGAGCCTGTGTCATGCACCAGGCACTGTTCTGTACACTGAGAACAGCAGAGTAAGGAGACCATAGAAGTCCTGGCCCTTGTGGCACTGACAGCCTTGATATTGGGGTTGGGATGGACCCCAGGGCAGTAAAAACTGGCTGCCGGTCAGTGTGTCAGGAGAGAAAGGGAGCTTGAGGCTAGAGGTGGGGGTTGCTGTCTTTAAAGGGTCATCTGTGGGGGCGCCTGGGTGGCTCAGTGGGTTGGACCTCTGCCTTCGGCTCGGGTCATGATCCCAGGGTCCTGGGATCGAGCCCCGCATCGGGCTCTCTGCTCAGCAGGGAGCCTGCTCCTCACCCCCCTCTGCCTGCCTCTCTGTCTCCTTGTGATCTCTCTCTCTCTGTGTCAAATAAATAAATAAAATCTTTTTTTTTAAAGTTATTTATTTACTTGTGAGAGAGAGAGCAGGCGTGTGCACTCAAGTAGGGAGAGGAGCAGATGGCTCCCATCCCACAACCCAGGAGATCATGACCTGAGCTGAAACCAAGAGTCGGACACCTTACCGGCTGAGCCACCCAGGGCCCCCTGAATGAATGAATCTTCACTCTAGAGAGCATCCCCAGCCCAAGCAGGGACAGTGTGGTCTGTGGCAGAGACTCAAGAGATCATGTTAAATGGAGAAGCCCAGGTCGCTGTGCTCGCTGAGTAGCACGTGAGCTGGATCTTGGCGTTTTTTAAAACTCCTAGAGGAAGGCAAGAGAAGCAGTCCAGGTGATAGGGCAATGCGTGCAAAGGCCCGGAGCCGAAGCTGGGGCTCTTGGGCAGGCCAGGGGTGTGTGGGAGCGCGGCCCACGAAGGCCCCCCTGCTGAGGTTGCAGACCGGGCCTGGAGAGAGCGGCTGAGCCCTCGGGAGGACTCCCTGACTCTGGCAGGACGCAGTGCCTGAAGTCCGATAAAAACAGTACTCCTGGGACGCCTGGGTGGCTCAGTTGGTTAAGCGGCTGCCTTCGGCTCAGGTCATGATCCCAGCGTCCTGGGATCGAGTCCCACATCAGGCTCCTTGCTCAGCGGGGAGCCTGCTTCTCCCTCTGCCTCTGCCTGCCTCTCTGTCTGCCTGTGCTCGCTCCTGCTCTCTCTCTGACAACTAAATAAATAAAATCTTTAAAAAAAAAAAAAAGAAAAAAAACAGGACTCCCTGGGCTAAGTGGTGGAGCTCGCAACGCTTGATCTCAGGGTCATGAGTTCGAGCCCCATGTTGGGTGTGGAGCCTACTTAAAAAAAAAACAAAACCCAAACCACAGAACTCTTGGAGCAAAGGGGGTGGGGACAGAATCCTCATCTGCCTGGGACAGGGTGGGGGCCCTGTCACAGGTGGCTGCCGGCTGCGTGTCAGGAGGGGCTCAGGGGGCAAAGGCGGTGTTTGTGTGAGGTCAGTAGAGCTAGAACCAACCCGGTACCCAAGCGGGGCCGCCTCGCAGGCACAGAGGCCTCGCTGGTTTTGTGTTCTCCTTCGGAAGGAAAGCGGTTTCTAATGCCGGGAAACCCGGACTGTTGCCGTGTCACAGCTGCTGGGTGACCTGTGTCACCTGAGCTCCAGCTTTTGTATGGCCGGAGCAGATGCTGAGCCTCCGGCAGGACGTGCTGACTGAAGCTGGCGCCTCCCCTGGGGGCCAGCAGGGCCAGCGCAGGGCTGCGGGGGGCGGGGACGAAAGAGAAACCACCCGTGCTCTGCACACAGCCTCCTGACGCCGCGGCCCTCGGCCCTCCCGGTGTCCCCCTCCTTCCCTGGGGCCTGGCCCTCACCCCCTTCCTCTGTGTCCCTCCAGGAATGCGAGGTAACCCCAGAAAGTGAGAATCTCACCCTGTCATCCTCGGGAGCTGTTGACCAGTCGTCTTGCACAGGGACGCCGCTCTCTTCCACCATCTCCTCCCCAGAAGGTACACGGGGGAGCAGGAGCCACTGCGCATTCCTCTGCTCAGCCCAGTCCTCGGCGCTGGCTCGTCACAGCCCCTCCACAGGGACTGGGGGCTGGCAGGGTGACACCTAGGCTGCATGAAAGCCAAGCCCCTCCCAGCGCCCAGGGGTCCCGCCGACAGCTTGCAGGGGGGCGGGGGCTCCTCTTACCCCCGGCCCTGCTGTCACGGGCTCCTTGAAGGCTGAGTCAGGGACAGGCAGATCCTTGCCCCCTGGCTTGAGTTCTGAGCTCCAAAGTGGGAGCCTCGGAAGGCCTGAAGCCTAGTGGTCTGTCGGTGAGGGCGTGGTGAGGCCACTAGGGTCCCTGCCGCACAAGCACAGGGAGGCCGCTCCCAGAAGCCACGCCTGACCTCCCGTCTCCTTCCTTCCACCCGTCTCCACAGACCCTGCCAGCAGCAGTCTGGCCCAGTCGGTCATGTCCATGGTGTCCTCCCAGAGCCAGCGCTCCCAGATCAGCACCGACACGGTCTCCTCCATGTCCGGCTCCTACATTGCCCCTGGCACTGAGGAGGAGGGCGAGGCTCTCCCTTCGCCCCGGGCGGCCAGCGGGGCCCCCTCAGAAGAAGGAGAGGTAAGGGAGGAGCATGGGGGTGTCTTTGCTGCTCTGCGCTCTCCGGACTAGCTCAGCCCAGGGCCTACGGGGGATTCCTGCCCGGTCCCCGGCCGCGCTCGGAAGCGCTGCTGCGGAAAACGAGCTGGGGCCTGGGACTCAGACTCTGTCGTCTGACTCTCTCCTTTGGTGCCACTTCTGTCCCGAGGACCCGGTTGGGGTTCGCTGCCCTGCGGGCCGGGTAGGAGAGCACTGGTGTCTGGGCCTCGATTTCTGTTTTGCTCTTCGGCAGGTGATGCCGGCAGCGTCTCTGGACAGCAGCTTCGTGGGCCTCGCCGCTGAAGAGCAGGACGCAGAGGTACGAAGGCGGGCGGCAGGGCTCCTCCCATCAGAGGGACGGTTGGCAGTTGGTGCTGGCGGGGGGCGCGATAGGCTGGGGGCTGTTCTGGAAGGGACCTCCCGAGGCGGCGTGTTTGGCTCACTTAGGGCTGGGGTGGGATGTAGAGGGAAGAACAGCCACACGCGCTGGTCAGTGGACTGTCCCTTAGCACAGCGCACTGGTGGCCACGTAGCAGGCGTGGGGCGCGTCCGAGAGGGCGCGCTTCCCGGCCGGACCCTGGACCTGAGGATGTGTCCGTCCTTCGTCCCCTGAGTACTCACAGAGTGTGTCGCAGGCACCGCCTGGCACTGGCAGACGTGAAGACCCCAGTGACCCGGTCTTAGCCTCCCTCAGCCCCCACCGGCTGGCTCAGTCAGTGGAACAGGCACCGGTTGGTCTCAGGGTTGTAAGTTCGAGCCCCACGTTGGTATAGAGATGACTAGAAAATAAATAAACTGTAAACTCATGCAGGAGCCCTGTGGCAGGTGGAGCGGACAGGATTACAGTTCACCCCGGAACGGCCTGGCAGTGGTGTTCAGGAAGCCCCGGCCGCGGTGAGGGGACTAGAACTTATCTTGAGCCAGATGCTGTCACGGGAGTATCTGGGTAGGGTTTGGGGTCCCGAGAGATTTCCAGAAGTTTTACAGTCTTACTGTTAGTCTTTCATTTGGCAATGTTTATGTCCGCCTTCAAGAGACAGTATGAGCTGACCTCTTCCCAAGGCCACTCCTGACATCCCCTGGGTACAGCAGTGACGGGCCTCGGTCCTGGTCCCTGCCGGCAGACTGTGCCTCCCCAGGCAAACTCTGTCTCTGCCAGGCCCCCCAGGCTTCTCAGACACAGAAGGGACTGGACGCTATGGACGAAGGCCCTGAAGTGAGATACCGTGAGGCCACGTACTTCCATTTTCAGCTGATCAATATGTTCATTTTACCGCTTTGATAGACTCATAGAGCCTTCCTTCTGTCCTAGGGCAATGATGTTATAGAGGAAGAGGACGGATCGCCCACACAGGAAGATGGTAAAAGACCTGGTCTCTTGCTCCCTCTTACACGATTTCTTTCTTGGGTGTTCTTTACCGGGTACAGAAAGGGGCCCTGGTATGACTCAGTGGCTCTACTCGGTTTTGTGGCCGTTGGGGAAGGCTTGTCTTCTTGATGGACTAGCAGGGCAGGCAGGGAGTTTGAAGACCGCAGTGGTCTTCTTGGTTTTCAAGGCCTCAGCGTCAGGGATGTCAGGACGCAGCAGCTGCAGAAGGCCTGCGGGGAGCTCTGTATTTGCGCAGACGGGGTTCGGGGTTCGGCAGCTCCTGGGGCACCCCCTCCCCTTCCTCCCTGCTTCCGCTTTCCTGCGAGTCCCACAGAGCTGCTCCAGCGGCCCTGATGTTAGCAGCAGCCACACACTTTGTTCCACTTGGAAGAAAGGCCTGTCGGGCAGTTGGTTTGGTTTTGCTTTAGCCAAGAGGGCAGCCGATGTCTTGGTAGCAGAGGGTTAGGACTTTCTTTACTGTAACTCAGGCCTCTGTTGTACCTTCAGATGGAAGCATTTTGTGTCCAGGAAGGCTGGGACAGAAGGAACCATCTACAGAGCAAGGAATGGGAAAGGAGGCGGGGCTGGGAGAATCCCCCTGGGAATGGAACACCCCCCCCCCCCCCCCACCCCCCCCGCACCCTGGCTCCGCGAGCCAGCAGCTCTGCCCTGCGCTGCTCTGAGGGGCCTCCCGCAGAAGGGCACCTCCAAAGCAGACCCGGACCCCAGCCCGGATGCACATGTCATCCTAGCTGCTTCTGCTTTAGCTGGCCGTTGCTTGGGGAGTTCAGGGGTGTGCATGCTGGCCTGACCACTCTCGCCTGACCCGGTCACCCTGAAGCAGGGCCTGGCCGCCAAGACTGTGCCTCTGCCACACTTGCACGCCAGCCCAAGACAGGGTCGGGCCCCTTATGGACTCAGGGGACGCCTTCAGTGCTTGAGGTTCCCAAGTCACCCTCTGTGATCGCTTCCCCCCACAGAATGTTCGCTTCTGAAAAATGCAGGGTGGCGGGCAGTTTCCGCCTGACATTTCGTAACCCACACGATGGATTTATGTTTTTTCCTCTCCCTTCCATCAAGAGAAAACTGGAGGCACAGGGAAAGCTAGGGAAAAAAATCTGAAACCTTCCCTTTCCCTTTACATGTCTGTAGGTTTCTGCTCAGACCCTTGAAACATACTGAAAATAACTGTTTCCTAGAAAAGCAAAACATAATCTTGTCAATGCGGTGATCCTAAGATGCAAAATTATGGAACCTGAGACCTTAAGTTTTTGTTTTACGTATTTATCATTCTACAGAGCCTTGTGGTCACAAACACCCGACAGGCCCCTGCAGATGCCGGCAGGACAGGGACAACCTCTCTCTGTGCCCCATGCGGCGCTCTGTGGAGCCCGCATCCCTCAGCCCTCCCAGGGACCAGAGCAGGAGACAGGGCAGGACAGGGCAAAATCCCAGGCCCACACAGTTTGATTCATTTATCGTCCACTCTCTACCCACTTAATTACTGTCTTTTTTTTAACATATGATTTGATTTTTTTTGTCTCCATCCTTAAGATTTTTTTTTTTTTTTTGAAGGACAGCAGAGCAGAGAAAAAATATAGCCAGCCCCTGTCTAACTGCCTTAACTCCGTTACAGGCCAGAGGACATGCGCATTTCTAGGTATGGAGTGTGACAATAACAATGACTTTGGCATCGCCAGCGTGAGAGCACTGGACAATAAGCTGTGCCCTGAGGTCTGCTTGCCTGGTGAGTGGCAGTCTGCTGAACATGAACTTGGGGGGAGACGCTCCCCTGCTCTCACCCTGGGACACCCACCTCCTGCCCTGCCCTTCCTGCAAGAAGGCCTGGGCTGTGCTAGGGTGCTGGAAGCCAGATGCAGGAAGGAAGGGAGGCGGCTCGGGAGAGTCCTTGAACTTTGTGCAGAGAGCAAACCCTGCTCCGAGCACCACTGTGAGGACAGGAAGACGGCAGTGAAGCCCCCTCCCCTTCCAAATTGGCCCGACCGCGCCGCCTTCCACCCCGACCCTAGGGGTCCCATGGCAGGTGGCCTGGCCTTACTCTCATCAAGAGGTAGTTTGAGGCAGACCCCTTAATGGACTCGGATCCCAAAAGAAAGGTCAGGGGTCGAGGGTGGCTCTGCTCCCTGGAGCCCTAACTGAATTTGGCCAGGACTGTCAGCGTGCCCCTTGTCCCTTCCCCGATGCTAAAGCTGAACCTGGGACGCCTTCTCACACGGGAGCCGCGCTCGTCCCGCCGCGCACTCCTGTCCCTCTAGTCCCAGTGCCATTCAAGGGCTCCACGAGCCGCTTCTCCGAAACCCCGCCTTGCCCAGGCCAACCAGGCCCAAGCCGCCCTCCTGGTCTCACAGCAGAGACTGGCCTCCACACGGCGGCATCCGTAATCTCTTCACCGTCCCCGAAGCGAAGACTTGAGCTTCAGGACAGCCACGTCACAACGGGTCCAGTGCTTCACTCGCTCGGCGAAGCGGCTAGAGGCGTTGGAGAGGCCCAGCCTCCTGTGGCGGCCGCTGTCCCTCGGCCTGTGAGAGACACCGGGGCCTCACCCGCCTGGCCCCACGCAGACCGGCGGCCAGGAAGCCCCATCTCCCCGAAGATGCTTTCTCCCGCCTTTCAAAGGCCTCTCTCCAGTTGTCTTCTATCTAGTGTGTCCTGAAGATACTGCCCAGGACTCCTCACGCTCCGGGAGGCCAAAAGATGCCATGGCCGTCCTCCTGCTGCTCCCGCCTGCCGGCGGAGGGGGCAGCGTGGACCCGGTCGGGCCTGGAGCGGAGCGGTGGGGCCCGGGCACACGTCCGTCACCTCCTGCCTTCCCACGCCTCACCTCGCTTCCGTCTGTCCATTTGTTTGTCACGTCTTTTTGCCAAACGTAAATCCGTCTGTCTGGTTTGTTTCTTCGGAAGCTCATTTCTGTTACGTAGACTTCAAGTGGACGTTCATGTTCACGGCGCCAGCCCTGTCCCCGCCCCCCCGGCCACGCTGTGTCCGACCCGCTTGCTGGGCGCGCACCTCCCAGAGCCTCCTGCCTGTGCCTCCAGCCCTAACTGGCAAGAGCCTGCGTTCGATACATTGATTCTCTGAGAAAATAATGTTTGCAAAGATTTATTAATCCCTGCTCCACAAAACATGGGGACACTTCTGTGGCGAGCATCGTGAGGAGGATTTGAGTTGGCATCCGTGTCCCGAGGCGGGGAAGATGACATCTCTGTCCTCTCTGCCCTGTGTCTGGGGCCACTCTATAGCAGGTGGCTAGGCTCCTGCCCCCCCAACCCAAAGGGGCACCCCCCCCTTTTTCGGCAGAGGGAGCTGCTGGGAATGGTTTGAGCCAACCATGCTGGTGGAAATGGAGCTTGTTCTTTCTGCTTCCTCCTCCTCCTGACCCCCTCGGCCAGCCTGCTTGATATTTATCCCACCTGCGGGATTGCTTGCGGGAAGAGGAAAGAGCCCTCGGGGCTCCTTACGGTGCTGTCAGGGGCCTGTGGGCGGAGATGCAGCTCGGTTCACTGTCCAGGCCAGTCGTGCAACCCAATGCCCATGACACCTGTCGGGAGAGCGACCCGGGTGGAAGCCCTTGGGGTGTCTTCCAGGAGAAAGCACGTGTGCTCTCTTGGTGGATGGTTTCCCTGGTTCTGCTCTTGGCGTCACACTGGCAGCAGTGGGCTGGGACACCCAGGAAGCATCCGTTGGGTGAACAACAGGGGTGTCCACGTGCGTGGGTCCCGTGGAATAAATAGGCCTCTCCCGGCTCAGCTCCCAGTCCACACTTCCGCCCTGTGCCTGAGACTCTCGCGGGCCGGGCCGGCTGCGGGCTGTGCGGCCGTCAGGATGGCTTCTCAGGCACTCGGTCTCCACTTGAATCTGTTTCCCTCTCCAAGTGGAGCCGCTCCCTTCATGGAGGGCCGAGGAGAAGCCGAGCCACGGGGAGCATCCCATGCTCTTCCCTGTGCCGCACGTGCCCTCCCCATGCTCACGCGCGCTCTGCTGGGAGACCCCGCTGATGACAAAGGCCACGAGGGTCCCCATCCTCACCGCTCTCATCACACTCGTGGGAGTGTCACTGAGAGGGCTCCCATGTCCCACCAGCCCTTCTTCCCCTAAGAAGCTCTGAGCCTTCTTGGGCCCCAAGACCAAGGGGGTGGCATGATCTGAGATTGTTCTGGAAGGTCTCAAAGGGAGAAAGTCGGCGTTGACAGTTGCAGGTGGTGAGCAGGTTAGAGCTGCGAAGCCAGGCTACGTAGATGTGGTTCCGGGGAATTGGAAGGAATATCACACAGGTGGCAAGAGAGTGGCCAGGGGACCAGTGATAAGTCTGTGAACAGGTTCTGGGTAGTGTATGTGGTGGGGAAAAAAGCAAAAATCCTTTAGGTTTGTTGGTGGAATTAGAAATATATTTTTAAATGACCTCATTGTGCAGGAGTGTATGTCCCCAAGGAAACAGAGCAACACCTACAGAAACCTGAAATTCAGTTTACTCTTCTCTTCGGGCCTCATGAGCCGAGGCGGAGATGCTGCTAGGAAAGCTTACGCTTCCTAGACACGAAGGGAAAATCTGAACTCGGTTTCTCTTTCCACTGGAAACTCTCCCAGACCATCAAACTATTCTAGCACTCACGTCTCATCCGTGGCTTGGTAGAGGCAGGAAAAGGGGGTGCCGAATTCCCCTAAGTATGTTCCCCAAATCTACCTCTAGAGGTCTCTCTGCTCTCCCATTTCTCCTCTAGATGGGCCCTAAGGGAAGGCCCCTTGCTCTGTCTCCACGAAGGATTTTCAGGGTCTGGCTGGAGGGCCTGGCAGAGCGGCAGGAGAGCGGTCGCAGGGTTTTGCTGGGGGCCCATCAGACCCCTTGCGGCGGGGGGGACCTTGTTATCGCAGCTTAACCTCCCCCTCGACACCGAGTCAATCAAGAAGCCAGGGAGAGCAGGTGCTAGAGCTCTGAGTCTTGAGGCTATTCCGGAAGGAGCGGGTTTTGACTCTGGCTCTGGACCCTAGAGCGGTGGCGTTGGGAGCAAGGACTCCCGTGAATTCAGAGTCAGGACAGCCTGCCGGTCCGGTGGCCGGTAGCGCCCTGGCTGGTGGCGGCAGCGGCGGCGGCGTGGGTTGTGATGTGTGCGTGCGTGTGTGTCTTCTCTCTAGTTCACCGTTTGCTTTTGGTCTCTCCCACCGAACAGCCGCCGTGCCGGAGTCCTGCCCCATAAACATTGAGGACTAGGTATGAGATCTACCAAATTCTCTAAGTGAACAAACAACTCATTGCATTCTGGGGGTTCCTAACCTAAAGGACAGTCTTGCCTTCTCTTCATCCTGTCACGCTTACGAGTGCCACCCTTAGAGGGGAAAGCACTTTTGACCCATGTCCCAGACTCCAGGGAAGAGAAATCTCCAAATTCCATCTGAGTGTGAGAGATGCTTACACATTTTCTGTGTCGCCCACTTCTCTTCCCCAGGGGCCCACCTCTGCAGGCTGATGTCAGAGCCTTAGGATGGATTATCACTCCAGGACCCTTATGGGAAATAAGCAGGTTATACCTACTTAATCCTAGTGTTCAGACCATTAGGGGGTCTTGGGCTGGCTCTTCGGTGAGGCTGGCCCCAGACGTTGGAGCACAGCCCCCTCAAACATGAGCACAGTGAGACTTGGGCCCGCCCACCACTGTGCACCTGGGCAGCCGGGTCTGTCCCCCACTAGAATCTTCCAAGGGGCCAGGCCTGCCCCAGAGGAGGGCAGGGGTTCCCGGTTCCCTTGCAGTGTGAGATGTGCACGGTGGCGGCGGGACAGGCTGGGGGCACCATGGAGCACGCGTGCCTCCCCAGGCTGGGGGGCTTTGTGAAGGCGGGCCGCGGCAGGTGCAGCTCCGGAGGGTGGAGGGGGGCGGCGCGGGGCCCCGTGCAGTCAGGTCTTCACCCAGACTCTCAGGGAGGTTCGTGCTGTCCTGGAGGGATTGGATGAGCTGGTCTGGGCCAGGACAACAGTTGAGGGAAAACCCTGGGAGAGATGAGGATGGCCTGAAGACAGTGTGGGGGCTGGTGGTTGAGTGCACCCCCCAAGAGTCAGTCCTGCGAGGAGAGCACTCAGCCCCCATGTGACGGGTGGGAGAACCAAGCCTCCCAGTGAAGTGAGCTTCCCTGGAGCGTGCAGCCAGGCAGGAAGGACCCGGGAGCGAAGCCCAGGTTTTCTGACCACAAGCCGACAAGCAGGAGGTCGTGATGGATTAAATCCAGAGCACCAAAGACAGGGGAGACAAGGATGGGCTCCCGGCCCCAGCAGCCAGTGCTCAGCGTACAGGAGCTGCGGCAGATTTGGGGGAGGATGAGGAGTTTAGTGGGTGCTGCCTAGGGGACCCCGAGGATCCCAGGGCCCTCGGGCTGGCGTCTCCTGGGGTTGATGCTGACCTCAGCGGGCTGCCCGGGGCAGGAGGGGTGCTGGAGATCGCACCAGCTCCCCCCATGGCCTTCTGTGCCCGGCACTCTGCTGGGCTAGCAGCCCCTTCCTGCCCCACCCCAGCCCCCACAGCAAACCCTAACACCGGACCCGCATTAACATGCTCTCCTCACTCCCCGCCACTGCTTCCTGCGAAAACCTCAGCTACACCTGCTTTCTTTGTCCTCCCCGCCCTCACACACAGGCAAACTTGAGACAAATGAAGACACAGAAGTAGATCGCAGGGCAAGTCCACAGAACAAGAGATGCCCTGCACGTTCCTCTCTGTCGGCAGTCTCCACGGTGGCCTGACCGTACCTAGCCCGTTAGGACAGGAGCCGGCCCCTGCTCCCGCGGCAGGCATGCCCACCGCCCTGTTCTCTCCCTCGCTGTGGCCCGCACACACGTGGCAGTTTCGGATAACACGCGTGCTGCTCACCTCCGCGCCGAACTCCTGGGCCATCGTGCTGGAGAGGCCATCTGGGCCTGGCCAGAGACCCGCTCCTATACCCTCCCCTCTCTCCTCTCCAGGCACCTGGCAGGCCGATGACAACATTGTCAGTCGTCGGAACACACGGCGTCAGCGCTTATCATCCAGCAGCCTGGAGGACCCTGAGGACAGGCCCTGCGTGTGGGGTCCCTTGGCCGTCTGAGAGCCCCAGCCCGTGCACCTGGGCTCCCTCCTGCCCCACCTTCCATCCTGGGCTCACTGGGCTGCTGGCCTCCTGGGTGTCCTCCGCGAGAGCATGAAGACTGCATCCAGATGAAAGCTGGACGTGGAGGTCCACCTGCTCCCGCTCCCAGCCCCGTCTCCATAACCATGCCCCTTCCCCTCCCAGAAGGATCTAGAAGCCTCCTCTCTCCTTGTGGGCTGGAGCCTCTCAACGAACTGCAGCTCAGGAGACCTTTTGCACAGACTCTCTGGGATGTCTCCACCCTATCTGGATCTTCAGGGAGAGCCGAGGTCCACAGGCTGCTTGTTTCCCATCTTTCTCTCCTTCGGGGCATACCGACAGGACCTAGAGTTTTGGCAGCTTCATTACAGACACCCGTCTGGCATTTTCTGGTCTCTGAAACATCATAAGCAATTTGAACCCTCCATTTGAGGGTGGAGTTGGGGGATGGCTCATGGGAGAAGGGAAAGCCATTTTGCACTCAAAGTTTCCCTCAAAAAGCGTTAGGAGCTCCTTTGTCAAGGACGAGAAACGGTGGCAACCAAAAGGTTGGTTGAGAAA
Source organism: Taxidea taxus jeffersonii (assembly GCA_003697995.1). Taxonomy (NCBI): domain Eukaryota; kingdom Metazoa; phylum Chordata; class Mammalia; order Carnivora; family Mustelidae; genus Taxidea; species Taxidea taxus. Next base: position 23,209 of record RCUC01110008.1, read on the forward strand.
ACAGTTCTTGCTTCTGGTCACAGAGCTAGTGTCCTGTGCCTCGTGTCTGCCTGCCTAGGGAGGAGGCCCTGGATGTGACAATCCCCCAGGTACGTGATCACCCTTAGGAGGGCCATTTATGGTCAGGTGCGCTCATGAAGGCCTGGGATGCCATCCTAAGGTGACTTTTCAAAAAAAAACAAACCCACATTTTTGGCCCCCTCTATGTGCCAGGCACTGTGTTAGCTGTCCTATAGTTTCACATTTCCTCACTGCACCCCGTCATGTGGCCTTCCTACCCCTGTTGTCCCTGTCTCCGCCCCTTCGTGTTAATAGTTGAAGAAATAGGCTGAGGGAGGGGTGGCACAGTGACTCTCACATTGGTGCCCAGGAGTCCCAAAGGAAGTGCTAGAGCCCGCTGCTGCCGAGCTGAGGCTAGTGGTGATCAGGGAGGCCTCCCTGTCCCGAGGGGTTTCCTCCCCTGCCTTCCAGATCTGCTGAGCCTGGGGCGGGGGAGGTAGTCCCTCCCAGGCTCTTTATAGTATATGTGCTGCCGAAGCGAGCACCCTCCCAGGCTCTTTAGAGATTCAGAGATACTGTTCAAGCCGTGTGTCCCCGACCCCTCCCGGGCCCCCTGTAAGGCACGTAGACAGAAGTCAGAAACAGCAAGGCCAGCTGTAAGCTGTTGGGAGTTACTCCTTCTCCCTCAGCACCGGTGTTGCCCCTTGGTTCTAGCTGGTTCTTGGACAGATGTGTTGTTGACTGGCTTTGGGAAAAGGTGGCCTCCTGGCGGAGCGTGAGCTCGGGAAGCCAGGTCAGACACGGCCACTTGTGAGGCCGAGATGCCGCAGGGCCTTGGGCTCCGCCCATTGTGACGGCCGGTCTTCATGTTTAGAATCGTTACCCTGAAGTTTTTAGGGCTGCTTCCAACACCCCAAAGAGAGCCCAGTGCCCAGGGAATCCTTCGCACCTTCTGTGTGGCTTCTTTGCACTGTAGGCTTCGTGGTTATGCCTCAGGTCCTGGTTGGGGGAAGGCCTGTTGTCCTGACAGACGTGACATCAACCAAGCCGGAATCAAAGCTTCTGTCCTGAATCCCCATGTCCCCCTCTCCCTCTGAGGTCCTGCAGGGGACTCTGCTGCTTCAGGCCCCACCCTTGTCTTCTCTCTCCCCCAACATTCTTACAGCCCCTTTTGTGTTTGAGATTGGAGCAATAACCCCACTTCCTGATTTCCTTGAAGTTTAAGCCCCAGGGGATAGGGAGGTCCCTTAGCCTGGGGTGGTGGCACACAGCCTCCCCTCCTCTCCTGACAGGTCGTAGTCTAGTCTCGGTGTGGTGTTACCTGAGGTGAAGGAGATGCAGGTAAACAGTAGCCACGGTGGCCAGGAACCCTGAGAGGAACCCATTATCACCCTCTTCTGAGGAGGGCCTGCCTGTGTCCTTCCTCACAGCACATGCTGGGCCCTCCCCCCAGCAAGAGGCTCAGGAAGATTCTTCAAGGCCTTGGTTCCATAATCAAGACATGCCTGGGTTAGAAATGGCCCTTTCACTCCCGTTCCTCAGACCAGTCCTCCATCTCTCTCTCTCTCTCCCCTCTTTGTTCTTATTTGGCTCTTAGGCAAGCAGAAATATCCCACCCAAAGGAGCGGGTCGTTAGTCAGCCTGGTCAGGAAATAGCTGCCAACCCTACTGCCCCATTGCATCACCTGGAGACGGTCCTGTTCTGAGCAGGGGTTGGGGCCTGGCTCTTCACTCCAGAGCACAGACCACCTGGAGGCCTGTGGCTCCTCCCACCAACTCCAGCCTGAGGTCTGAGCTCTCCCGAGGCCTCCAGGTGGTGTGATGCTGGCCACTTTTCCTTCCTCACCCAGTTCCACCCACAGAATTTGCCCACGCTGGGGCATCTCCTGGGCACAGGCCCACACACTTGGAGCCGTCTCACCTGGGGAGAGTCGTGTCCTGCCCACCCGACACTGGCATGCTGGCTGATCACTTCACACCTGTGCGTGTGCTGTTTGTGCCCTCCGTGTACCCCTCTCACTCGCTGGAGTACACTCGTGGGCACGCTACAGTGGGGACATCAAGGATGCAATATTTACGGACTGCTGCATGATTCTTAAAAACGAATAAAACTGTTTACAAGGGAAGGAGAGCCGTTCATTGTGCCCTTGGCGTGTTTGTGAAAGTCCCTGACTTTGTCCACTGCTCAAATATTTTTACTCAAGAGAATCTAGAAGTGGAGGAGTGGGAGAGGACAAGGGGTCGGGAAAGCCATGCGTCCGGGTGGGGGGTGGGGGGTGGGAGTTGACGTGCCCCCCCCCCCCCGCCCCGTGGCACAGGCTTCCCGCCCGACCCTCCTGCTTCCCGGCAGAGGCGCGAGCCCTCACTCACCCTCACCCTTAAACTCGATAACTTCTGCCACTGCAGCTCCTCAATAATTGAAGAGACGGAAAGCTGGTGGCGGGAGGACGCCGGGGGAAGGGACGAGGAGGCTCCTGGTGTCCCCCCACCCCTAGTCCCTGTCACTTAAAAAGTTGGTGACACTAACGGGGCAAATGACCCTGCAAAGAGAGTTCGGCGAGTCCGTGGCTTCTCTGAGTCTCCCCCACGCGCTCAGTTTCCTCCGCTATCTGCAGAGGGAGAGCCCTTCCGCAGAAGCCTCTGGAAAGTCAGCTTCCGGGAGCCTTGCGGAGTGCGGGGCTGGGGAAGGAGCCGCTTACCGGGAAACCCTGCCTCGGGGCGTCCGGGATCGGCGCGGCCCCGGCTGCGGACCTGAGCGGCAGGTGGCATCGGAGAGTCGGGCCTGCCTGCGGGCACCGAGGCGGCGCTCGGGGTCGGGAGGGTGGGGAAGGGCGAAGAAACGTGAGCCCAGAGGAGAGGAGAGGAACCCCCGAGCACACGGTGCCCGAGCCCGAACCCGCTCCCAGTCCGGGCCCCCGCGGAGCCGCCGCCGCCCCGGAGCAGCCGGGACGGAAGGGAGCGAGGGCGGGAGAGCGGCGGCCGGGGCAAACGGCTCGCGGGCGCGCCCTGCGCCGCGGGCGGGAGCCGCGCGCCTCTCCGAGCCCTGCGCGGGGCCCTCGGGCGGGAATGCGCGGACCCGGGACGCGGCGGCGGGTAGGGGGCCGGGTGGCGCGGGAGAGGGCGGCAGGAGGAGGGAGTTCCGGGAGAGTTACCGCCCGAGAGAGTGGCTAGAGCCCGCGGTCTCCTTGGAAACGTGCTGACCAATAGCAGCAGCGGAAGCTGTTTATAGGGGCGGAGCGTCGCCATGACAGCAGAAGAAGCCTCTGCAGCGGCTACTTAATGCCGGTCCGGGGGCCACGGGCGCTCAGAGAGGCGCCGTCGAGCGGGGGGGGCGACAAGAGGCGCTGGCGGGGCCCTCGAGCTGGGAACAGAGAGCCGCGGGGGGTGGGAGGAACTTCTTCCAGAACCTTCCTTCGGCCCGGGCTGCGCTCTGAGCCAGGTAAGGGACGGAGCCGGCAGCGGCCGCGGGAAGGGAGGGTGTCCGTACCAGCCCGCTCTCCCGTCCGCCCTCGACGGAAGTGGTGGGCCCGGGAATGACATCTGAGTTTGGGGGACACTTGCTTCTGTAACTCCTATCCTGTTTCCTTCCTTCCCTGTTATCCCCCATCCTAATACCTCTTTTCAAAGACCAGACGACCTCCCCGGCTCCCGCCCGGTGACACTGCCCTGCCGGACTCCCTCGCCCGTTTCCACTTGTTGAGGGGCGGGGGCCGATTTCCTGCTCTGGGGGAGAAGGCGATAGCCTCAGAGGCCCTTTCACTGTCCCCGCCTTTGGCTAACAAAGTCTCTTCTAAAACCTCGGCGAGAAAGGAGAGACGGGCCCGGGGGGGGGGTCGGACCCCCACCCCGGCACTGCTTCTGTTCCCCAGACCTCGGCCAGAGCAGGTCCTCCCCAGCAGCGGGGACGCTTTTCGGGGAGCCTCCGCCGCGCACGCACGCTCCCCTCGGGGGCGGGGGAAAGCGCTCAGCGCCCGCCGTGGTCCTCCCCAGCAGATAGCGCATTCCTATTCGGAGGAGACGACCCCCTGGTCGCCGCGGGATGGAAGCGCGCGTCCGGGAGGCCCTGTAGCTGGAGCCGCGGGAGCCAGAGAGCTAGAGAGCGCGGCGGGCTACCCCCGGCTCAGCCCGTGGATGTTGACCGCCCCCTCGGAGAGTCCCCGCAGACATGGCGGAGAGCTGGCTACGCCTCTCGGGTGCAGGGGCGGCGGAGGAGACCGGGCCAGAGGGCGGCCTGGAGGAGCCCGACGCCCTGGATGACAGCCTGACCAGCCTGCAGTGGCTGCAGGAATTCTCCATTCTCAACGCCAAGGCCCCCGCCCTGCCGCCGGGGGGCACCGACCCCCACGGCTACCACCAGGTGCCAGGCTCGGCCGCGCCGGGGTCCCCCCTGGCGGCCGATCCCGCCTGCCTGGGGCAGCCGCACACTCCTGGTAAGCCCACGTCGTCGTGCACGTCGCGGAGCGCGCCCCCGGGGTTGCAGGCCCCGCCCCCGGACGACGTGGACTACGCTACCAACCCGAATGTGAAGCCGCCTTACTCTTACGCCACGCTCATCTGCATGGCCATGCAGGCCAGCAAGGCCACCAAGATCACCCTGTCGGCCATCTACAAGTGGATCACGGACAACTTCTGCTACTTCCGCCACGCTGATCCCACCTGGCAGGTAGGGGAGGCGCGGGTGGCGGCCGCTCCCTCCCCCCTCCCCTCCTCCCTCCCCATGCCAGAGCGGACTGGACTCCAGTTCCAGGTCCTCACGCCTAGTAGGCTCGGTGCAGCCTAGGTTAGGGCCCAGGGAGGAAGGCCATCGAGGAAGGACCTCAAGGGAGCCTAGGGTTTGGAACTGTCCCTCCTTTGACATCAGAAAGGGAGGAGGGAGGATATTTAAAGGGCTTTAGGAAGGATGCAGACCCCGAAATTCATGGGGGAAGCACCTGTCACTCATCCAGTAGGCCCAGCCCAGAAGCCAGGGCCAGACTGTGTGTGCACATGGTCCCCTAAGAGGATGATGGACTAAGGGACACATTTTTGTCCCAAGTCCTCGAGTTCCTAGACACCACCCCGCCGAAGGACACTTGTCAAGGCCCGACTCAGAATCGGATGCTGGAGCATCGCCCCGGCCAAGCTCTGCACCCTGTCTTGTTTCAGTGGGCTGGTGGAGGTTGGGGCTGGGCAGAGGCAGTGGGATGTGAAGGCAGCCGTGTCCCAGCAGTGGGTCTATGGGGCCTTTCTAAAGTAAAGCTGCTGCCCCAGCCCCTCACCCCAACTCCTCCCCAGTTTCCTGCCTCCTGTCCTCCCCCTCTTCTCAGTCAGCCTCCCTGGGGGGACAATTACCTGAGCCAGGTGCTTTCCACAGGGGCTCTCCCTGCCGCACTGGCTTCATGTTCCAAGTCTCCGGAACCTGGCACAGAGCAGCCAAGGGGCCCGAGCCTCCATGTAAACATCCCAGCCTTGCCAGGGGGCACGACCCCCCCCCCACCCTGCCTTCTGAGCCCTAAAACCCTGTCGGCCAGCATGGTTTGGACAAGACGATGCACCTAGGAATGAACAAGGCAGGATGGTGATTTGAGGCCACGCAGACACGAGTCTGCCGCCATCAGAATCAGGGGCTACTTAGGGACAGAGGGAGGCCCCAGAACATCCAGACTTTTCCCCGGGGGCACCCACAGGGAGCAGACCGCAGAATCGCAGTCCCAGACTCTTCCACATTTGTGTGGGCCCTGACTCTGGGGCAAGCGCCATTTGTACCCTCAGTGAGAAAGCAGAGACACGCCCAGCCCCTGCCCTTCCCCAAACCTGTGAAGCTCAGCCTGCAGGAATTGGGCCTCAGGAATGAGCGCTGTGCTCTAGGCTGGGTAATCATCAACTGAGGCCTCGGAGCCTGGATGGGAGGAGGGGGCCATGCGGGTGAGGGCCCAGGTAGCCGGCTCAACAAACAAGGAAAAGTCATCAGGTCCCCCCACACTTCATCCCTGTACGCTCAGAGCACACACCCTCACACCCTGGCTAGCCCCATTCCCCCCACCCCTGCCTCAACCCACCCACTCACTTCACAAACAGAGAGGGCCAGCCAGGCCCAGGCTGAGTGAGATGGCTGTCCAGGCCCTGGGGGAGCTGAGGCCTTTGGCCAGAGGCCGCAAGCGGTGGGGTAAGGGAGGGAGGGCAGGACGGGGTGGCACGGCGGCGAGCCACCCCGCGGCTCGGGGCTCGGATGACTGAGCAGGCAGATATCCCGGCAACAGGGAACAAAAGCCCCCGACAGCACTCCCCGCTCCCAGTGCCCAGTGGCTGGTGTCCCAGAGCCACTGGTCAGAGCGGTGCGTCCGTCCCTCCTCCCCTGTGGCCAGCAGCGCTCGTTGCCCCCCATCGCTGGCCCTTCCCACTCACCCAGCGACCTCTTTCTCTCCTCTCCCCCCGCGCCCAGAATTCCATCCGCCACAACCTCTCCCTGAACAAGTGCTTCATCAAAGTCCCCCGGGAGAAGGACGAGCCGGGCAAGGGGGGCTTCTGGCGCATCGACCCCCAGTACGCCGAGCGGCTGCTCAGCGGGGCCTTCAAGAAGCGGCGGCTGCCCCCGGTGCACATCCACCCGGCCTTTGCCCGCCAGGCCTCGCAGGAGCCCCGCGCCGCCCCGTGGGCCGCGCCGCTGACCGTCAACACCGAGGCCCAGCAGCTGCTGCGGGAGTTCGAGGAGGCCACCGGGGAGGCGGGCTGGGGGGCGGGCGAGGGCAGGCTCGGCCATAAGCGCAAACAGCCGCTGCCCAAACGGGTGGCCAAGGTCCCGCGGGCCCCCAGCACCCTGCTGCTGACCCAGGAGGAGCAGGGCGAGCTGGAGCCCCTCAAAGGCAACTTTGACTGGGAGGCGATCTTCGAGGCCGGCGCCCTGGGCGGCGAGCTGGGCGCGCTGGAGGCCTTGGAGCTGAGCCCGCCGCTGAGCCCCGCCTCGCACGGGGACGTGGACCTCACGGTCCACGGCCGCCACATCGACTGCCCCGCCACCTGGGGGCCTCCGGGGGAGCAGGCCGCCGACAGCCTGGACTTCGACGAGACCTTCCTGGCCACGTCCTTCCTGCAGCACCCCTGGGACGAGAGCGGCAGTGGCTGCCTGCCCCCGGAGCCCCTCTTCGAGGCCGGGGACGCCTCCCTGGCGGCCGACCTGCAGGACTGGGCCAGTGTGGGCGCCTTCTTGTAAGAGGCCGGGCCCCGCCCCACCTCCGGACAGTGCCCAGGTCAGGGCCCAGACTGCCCCCCAGCACAGGCCCCTGGGGACACCCTACCGCCCAGGCGGGGGCTGGGCCAGGTCTCCCGAGGCTGGCCCCACGAGGCCCCACGGCCCCCAGCCCGGGCTGCCCCCAGATCCCGGCCCCGGAGGCTGAGAACGGGGGAGGGGGGACCCAGGTCCAGAATTGCTGCCTCCCCGGCGCCCCCGGCCCCCCATACACACAGTGTTTCATGGCTCCTCCTCTCGCCAGCCCCCCCCAAAGGGCTCCGGGCCCTGCCCTGTGGGAGCTGCACCTGGAGGGGCCCTGGCCAAGCTGGGGAGCAACAGTACAGGGCCCGCCCCAGGGCACCTCAGCTTCGACGCCTCTCCCTCTCCCGCTGTCCTCCCCAGGTCTCTATCCAGAGAAAGTTCCCAGGTACAACAAATGCTAATTAGGTGACAGCAAATTAACCCCCCGGAGGCCTCTCCCGGCAAAGCCTCCCTGGGGCTGGGGAAGGGTGGGGGCGGGGTGGGGCTGGGGGGAGGGGGCAGAAGGCGACGCAGAATGGGGTCGGGGAGCCTGGAGGGCAAGGAGGTTTTCTGAGGCCCCTGGGGTCTTCTCCTGGCCCCATCCCTGGAGCTGGGCAGGGAGCGTAAATCCCTAATCTTTGAGCCCGACCTGAGGCAGAGCGCAGCGGGGAGTTGGGCTTCTGGGGGGTTGGGGGCAGGGGCCGCTGAGCTGCGGTGGGGAGGACAGACAGACTAACGTAGTGAGTGTAGCGGTAGCCGAGGCTTAACAGGGAGGGATGCAGAGCTTGCTAGAACCTCTGGGACCAGGAAGGCGGGGATCGCCCGCATCCTCGCATGTACTTGCTGGGGGCGAGTCTCGCTCCACCCGGAGCCCCTCCGTCCCCGTCCTGCAGCCACCCTCCTGCCCTGTGGGGCAGTTTAACTTTTTTCATGGAAAGTTATTTACAATAAAAACATTTTTAAAAATAAAATGTTTCAAAATCTGAAAATGGACCTGCTTGCAACTTTAGGGCCAGTGTGGGAGGAAGGAGGTCTTTCTCTTCACTGCCAGAGGGGGAATGGCTGGGAGGAAGATGGGGGGACACCGAAGGCCTCAAGAGTCCCCCCCCATGAACTCCCCATGACCTCTGTATCCCCAGGGAGAAAGGGGCTGAGAGGCAGCCCCCTGGGGTCCCCTCCAGCCTGGGGCCTCAGCACCTGCAGCTGCACAATGGGGAGAATGGCACCCTCAGCCCTAGGGAGTGGGCGACAAAGGAGACACAGCCCCCTCCCTGGTCCTGGGGACTCGCCCAGGGCCCAGCTCACGTGTCCCTGACCGCCAGGGCCTGCCCGGGCTCGCCTGTCTGAGTCTGCGGTCCTGGCCCAGGCCTGTCTCCAGCACCACCCTCCCTCGTTCCTCTCCTGGAGGGACAGGGTGTGAAGCCAGAGAGCCCCAGCCTGGCGCGTGCTCACCAAGCCTCGTGCCTTCCCTCCCGGGCCCAGGGCAGGCTGGAGGAGAAGGAAGGCCACTGGGGAAGTCAAGGTGCCCAGACCCTGCTTCCCCGCTCGCTCACACCAGCAGGTGTGCTGCGGGATGGACCCACACACCAGAGTCCTGAGGGGGAAACCAAGGCACAGGAAATGTGGGTGGGGGTGACACACAGCGGCACCTTTCCCTTCCGTCACCCCGGCTTTATCTGGCGCCCACTTCTCCACCCAGCCCCCTCCCACACACGGGGCACAGATGGACACTGTCTCGCACGACCCTGCCCAGCCTCCACGGACCCCTTCCTCCCGAAGCCCCTTTCTTTCCCTTCTCTCAAGTCTGGCGCGAGGCCAGCCTGGCATTCCCAGGGCTAACTTGCAGCTTTCACTTGCTAATTGTTCCAAATATTTCAGGAGGGCGCGCACTGCTGGGCCAGCGGGGTGGGGCCTTCCTGAGCCCAAAGCCAGCCCACCCCCGCCCACAGCGGGCTGAGGAGGTCTGTCCTCCGCCGAGACTCTCTTCACCTCCCCCTCCCCACCACCCACCAGCCTTTCTCGCTACAGTCCCCAGCAGAGGCCTTCTCCGGGGACCCCCAGGGTCAGCCTCCAGCCCTGGCCAAAGGGAGGGTGGTGGGGTGAGGCCTGGGCATTAGCACTTTTAAGGGTCCCCAGATGCTTCCAGCATGTAGCGAAATCGGGGAGGCTTTTCTGAAGCTCGGCGCGCACTCTCTCTGCCCGCAGCACCAGGGAGCCTGGAGAAAGCACGCACCTGCGCTTGCTTATCCCTTGTGTCCATCCCGGCTCTGGCCCTCCGCCGGTGGCTTGTTAACAAAGGTGTTCATTTACCTCATATTTATTTATAAATTCAATGTAATCCCAATCTAAATAGATTTCACACCATTTTCCGGTACGCTGCTGACCTGATGCCCGCAGCACTAAATGCTTTGGCGCCAATTTCCTTAGAACAAGGACACTCCCCTGTAAGCCCGGCGCCCCCGCGGCAGCCCGGAAACGGAGGCAGAGGGGTGACCCCTCTGGCCGCAGACCCCCATTCACATTTTGCAGAATGTGAATTCTTCCATGGCTCCCAGCCTCCCAGGTCTAGTGAGTGGTCCTATTTCTTTGTGACTTTGACCCAAGCTCTCCAAGCAGGCTCCTCATGTCCTCTGATCCCCCCCCAACCCTTGAGGTGAGAAGCCCCCCCGGAAACCACTTCATGCTTGCGTGTGGGGACAGCGCCTTCCCAAAGCAAGGAGATGGCCCTCAGTCTTCAGACAGGCCACCTTTTCCGCCCTCCTCCCTCCAAGTGTCCCCCCAGCCAGGAATGGGGTGGGGGGATGGGCAGGAGCTCAGACTTTGGGAGCCCCCCACTCCCTGCCTCAGTACATCCCTGTTCCACGGGAGAGGCCGCCCCCCAGCCCCCCCATCACTTTCCATGTCTGGAGGACCCCCAGCACCCCACTCTCGAGGCCGACCTGGAGCAAACTGGCCAGGCCCCCTGCAGAGCTGAGGGCGGGGCTGGCTCTCCACCCCACCCCACTGCGGGACCCACACTTGCAGAAGGAGGAAGGTGAGCCGGAGAGCTGGCAGGAAGGAAGGTGAGAGTTGGGGAGAAGTGGGCAGGGTCAGGAGATCTTCCATCCCGGGCTGAGGCCCAAAGGTAAACAGGTGCATTTGGACTCCTGGCAGGGGGCAGTGGGCTGGCCGCATGGGGCAGGCCTGGGCCTGTCCGGGGTGGGGATGTGGCCGGGAGGCCTTCATTAACAATGGGGCGGCCAAGTGGCCCCAGGTCTTGCTGACACAGTCTTGTGTGATGAGGAGGAAAACACAGGTGAGAAGGGAGGGGACAGGACTTTGTGAGGCCATCCACGCTGGGGGCATCCCTCTGAACACTTGTATGACAGCCTTGGGGGAGGGGGAGTCACCTTCCTCCTGAGGTCCAGGTGTCCATCCCAGGTCCCAGTCGGTGGCTCCTCCCAGGTGGGACAGGTCAGAGCCACCACCATGGAAGGTGCTGGGCCTGGACTTGCCCAGCTGGAGGTCACTGCCACCCAGAAACCAACCGGCCTGAGCGGATGGGGTGAGATGGGTGCCCATTAACCTGGGGGAGCGACCGGGCTGGAGGTCTCACTTTTGCCCCCAAGCCCCACTTCCCCCGCTCCCAGCACAACCCATCACCCTGCCTGAGGCTGTTCCTGGGCCGGCCCCAGACCCTCTTTCCCTTTGAAGGAAGCCGAGTTCCAGGGCAAGCAAGAGCTCCAGGCTCCAGGAAGTGAGGAGGGCAGGCTGCTTGCCTACAGCCCACCCCTCCAGGCCTCCAGGGGAGCCTCTGAAGGACTGCCCAGGCCCTCTGAGCCCCCCATTTGCCCAGAGAATGGAGCTGAGGCCCAGAGGCTGCCCAGTCTTCTCTGTCCCTGGCTGAGGCGCCACCCTCTATCAGCCCCCTGCCCCACACAGGCCACCCAGCCTCCTCTACGCCTCACTCTGGGCTCTGAGCCCCCCCTTTATCCCAGAGGGCATCCCAGTTCCCTTGAACTTGCTCACAGTGGGCTGTGGCCCTGCATTGGCGGGGCAGGCAGGGTGGAACGGAGGGGCCCCCAGCCCCTGCCTCACTGTTCAGCCTCTGAACCCAGGAGTCTAGACCCCTGGAGGCAGATGAGCTGCGTGTCTCACTCATCCCTACATTCACAGGCTCAAAGACGGTGCCGTGTTTCTCAAGAGTTGAACGAATGAAGAGCGTGTGAGCAAGCCGGCTGGGTGTATGGTAAAAAGTCGAAAAACATCCAAGTAGCCTTGGCGAGATGCCACTGCAGACAGTGAACAGGAAGGGGCTCCCTGGAGGTGTGGGCTGGGGTTAAGAAGGTTCCAGAAGCCCCCAGGGCAGGGAGGTGGTGGTGAAAGTGCTCAGGCCAGGGGGATCTTTGAGAAAAGCTCCAGGCCACCCTATTCTGGAAACAAGTAAGAGGCCCCTTTGCTGAGCCTGGGGGTTGGACTAGGGTAACAAAAGGGGCAGTGGGGTCCTGAGTGCCAGTGAGTGACGCATGTGGTCGGGGGAGGGCACCCTTGGAGGAGGAAGGAGGGAAGGGAAGTAGAAGAGGCCTGGCCTTCCTCCTTCTCATCTGCCTCAACCCCTCCCCCACCAGGGGCCTGAGAGCCAGGACTGGTGTGGACACTGGTGTGGCACTCAAGGCTCTCCCACACCTTTCCTTACCCCACCCAAACCCACAGTGTGGGCAAAGGGGCCAGCAACGAGATCGCCAGAATAAAGCAGGACCCAGGCCCGCCATCCCAGCTGTCCCTGGGCACTGGGATGGGGCCCTGGGGCCTCAGAGCCTGACACCCTTGGGGCCGGGCTACTTGGGGTCTAAGTGGAGACCAGGAGCTCTGTGAGGAGGCCCGGAGCCCCCAGAGCCTGGTGTTTGGATAAGATTAACCCTGGCATCATGGGAACTGCCTGGGAGGCTGGGCCAGGAGCAGGCACTGTCCCGCAAAGCCAGGCAAGGCCCGTTTTGGAGAGAAGGGGTGGAGAGTCTACTGAACAAGAGAGGTAGACCTCACAGAGGGCAGGACTCAGCCCCCATCCGTGTTCCCTGCGTCCCTCTAGGCTCCCTACTTCCTATGTGGGTTTATTGGGACAATACGGGTCTCCCAGCACCAGAGGGAATCACACAGGGGAAGAGAATCACCGACTAGGTCTGACAACCGTCCCACAGAAAGAAGGGGGTCACAAAGACAGAACAATCTCCATCCTGACCCCCCCACCCACCCAAACTTCAGCTCCTCTGGCCCAGAAGCTCTTGGCTGAAGAAGAGTCTGGGAAAAAATCGGATGGGGGACGGGAGGGGAGGGGAGGCAGGAGGGTCCCTGACACCTGGATCCATGTGCCATGGACCAGCCAGTGGGCCCAATGCCCTCATCTTGCAGAATAGGAACCTGACGTCTGTGGTCTCATCCCTGACTCTGGAGTTGACTGGCCCTGCGGCCTCGGGGGTTTAGGGGGGTGGCTCAGAACCAGGCTGGTAAGTCAGGTGTCAGCGGCCATCTTGTCCCTTCCCCCACGTCCCCTTCCCCTGATTCTCTCCTAAACTCTTCCTGACCCAGCTGAGTTGGGGAACAAGTGGCCTTGAAGATGCCACCTCTGAGTGCATTCCCAGAAGCAAGAACAGGGGTTTCCTCAGGACTCCATGCATCTGTATCAGGGAAGGAATTTTGTTCTCAGAGCTTTGCTCACACTGTGTGGTTCTTCTCAGCTGGCGCTCCTGAGACCCTCCTGCCTTACCCACGAGCCTCCCACGTAAGTGCCCACCTCTGCCATGGGCACCTCAAACTCTCCAAACCCCCGGCCTGACGGGCCACTTCCCTGACAGCTTCCTTCCTGCGGCATCCCCCACTCAGCCACCTCACCTCTGGTCAGAGCTCCTGGCGTGGTCTTTTTTTTCATCCTGGTATGCTCTCCATCTGGCAGCCGCTGGGTCTTTCTTTTTAAATAAATTTTATTATTTTTTAAAAAGATTTTGTTTATTTATTTGACAGAGATCACAAGTAGGCCAGAGAGGCAGGCGGGGAGAGAGAGGAGGAAGTAGGCTCTCCAGGGAGCTGAGAGCCCAACGCGGGGCTCCATCCCAGGACCCTGGGATCATGACCTGAGCCGAAAGCAGAGGCCTTAATCCACTGAGCCACCCAGGCACCCTAAATTTTATTTTTTTTAATAAATCTTTTTTTTTTACCATAACAGTATACATACTTATATTTAAAAATCAATTTTATTTATTTTTTTGAAGATTTTATTTTTAAGGGGCACCTGGGTGGGGGGGCTCAGTCACTAAGCATCTGCCTTCAGCTCAGGTTATGATCCTGGGGTCCTGCGATCAAGCCCTGCATCAGGCTCCCTGCTTCATGGGAAGCCTGCTTCTCCCTCTCCCACTCCCCTGCTTGTGTTCCCTCTCTCATTGTGTCTCTCCCTGTCAAATAAATAAATAAAATCTTAGGAGGGAAGAAAAAGAAAAACAGGGTTCTGTTTCTGTTTACTGGCTGTTTTCGGCTCACTCATTCACGCACTCATTCACCGGATCCAGACGGAGGGGAAGACCCTTGCGTGGGTGTGGGGGACATGCACATACAGAAGACCAAATGCTCAGAGCAAGTACGAGTGGGCCCCAAGAGTGCACTGGGGACCCCCAAGGCAGGGTCATCTCCATCTCATTCAGTCCCCTGCCTCCTGGCAGCTACTGGGCCAGGGAGGGAGACCCTGTGGTTTCCCATGACAGAGGCAGGATCCCTCAGTCCTCAGCATCAGGGAAGATCTGGCCTGGAGCCAGTTCCATGTGGGAATTCTCCCTGTCCCCGCCACCGCCACCCTGGCTAACCGCTGTAGCATCCCCTCTGGGCTCCACGACCTGCCCAGGCCACTTCCTCTCACTGCTGTCTCCTGAACCCACTCAAGTTATTGTCCAGATCAGTGGGGTGGCCCTCGGGGTGGCCCCTCACCCTGTGTCCCTGCCTCAGGCCACCCTGCAGAAGCTCCTGACCAAATACAATCCACCCTTAGCGATATGGTCCCCAAGGCCACCTCCTTCCCCTCCCAAACAAACTCAGCTCTCCCCTCTGGACACCCCTCCCCAGCCTTGAGCTGCCCTAAGGCTAGCCCCTCTTCCTGTCTTCCTGGGGTCCCTCTTCCCAACTTCAAACTCCAGGCCACACACCTGTGCCTCCCAAGGCCTCCCTAGGCCTCCCTGAGCTGCGGGGGGGGCGGGGGGGGGGGGGGGGGGGGGGGGGGGGGGGGGAGTGGGCAGGCAGACAGGGGGACTGTGATGCTGTATCCCACAGGCTTGCTGTGCACCCTAAATTCCCCAATGTTTGCAGGAGGGCAATCCTCATTTCTAAGAACTTAGCCAGCAGCTAAGCTAGTCTAAGCTAGGGTGAGACACTAGGCTCTGGGTCAGCGCCCTTGAGTTAATGCGCAAGTGACTGAACCTGCCCTCTGCCCAGAAAGATCCACCCTGCTTGGAGGGAGGGCACGTCTGGGGGCACTGCCGGGCCCCTGCCCCAAGTAGAGGGAGGCCACCGCCCTTCACTCCACGGGGGTCTCGGCTCTGCAGAGCCCGCGGGCGGCCGGGGAAGCGCGGGAAAGCGCTGAGTCACGTTCAGGGTAGGGGGCCCCGGGGGAGCGCGGCTTTCCGGGCAGACGGGTGTGGGAGCGCGCGGGCCGCCAGGGGGTTTGGGGCTGCGGGGGTGCGCCCGGGGGGTGGGGGCAGGGGGCGCTGCTGCGTCCGGGGTGGGGGCGGGGAGCGCGCGCACCGACCGCTCGGTGTGGGGGCCGGTGCAGGAGGCGGGGCCGCGCCCGGGGGGTCGCCCAGCACCCCCGAGGGCAGCCTGGCCGCCGGCGTCCTCGGTAGCCAGGAGCCGCGGGATCGAAATGCGGCGGGTGCCCGCGGTTGACGTCACCGCGCCCGCTGGCCCGGACCCCCCTCCGCGAGCCGTCCCCACCCCCCCCACACCAGGCGGCTGCCCCGGCCCCCTCGGCTTCTGCCCGCACCCCCGTGCCCTCCCGAGCGTTCCTCATTTGCTGGCTTCGTCTCCGTGTTGCTCTCTTCAGGGACCCCTCTCCCCCCACCCCTCTTCCACCCGTCCACCTGCCCTTGACCTTTCCTGGCACCCCCGGGACATTCTCGCAGGTTCCAGTCTCCGCAAGCCGCGGACAGGTCCGTGGGTGTCGGGCGCCCCCTGGCGGCCCCCTGCGTCCGGCCTCGGGCGTGGGAAGAGACCCGACACTCGCCCCGCAGCCCCCCACCCCGCCGGGCGCTGGGGGGCAACTTCTGGGGGGGCGGGGGTCGCGCGCCCCCCAGCGGCCCCTCTCACGGGGTTCTGGGAAGCTGAAGGCCGCGTCCTCTAAAAGGGACCTTGAGGGGCGCCTGGGTGGCTCAGTGGGTTAAAGCCGCTGCCTTCGGCTCCGGTCATGATCCCAGGGTCGTGGGATCGAGCCCCATATGGGACTCTCTGCTCTGCGGACAGCCTGCTTCCTCCTCTCTCTTTCTGCCTCTCTGCCTACTTGTGATCTCTGTCTATCAAATAAATAAATAAAATCTTTTAAAAAAATAAATAAAAGGGACCTTGAGATGCCCCAGAGAGCAGGCTGGAGAAGGGACCGGGAGAGAGAAGGGGCTGCATCTTCCATTTCTTCACACGGTTTTCCGTAGAGCCTGCTGGGGAGTGCGTGGTCTGACATGAAGGGGAGGGAAAAGGGGTGAGAGGGAGAGTTCTGGCCGGACCTGAGTGGGAAACTGAGTCAGGAGTAAAGGGACAGGGAATAGCCCCCTGACCCTGGACGCTCTGGAGCCCTAAGGAATCAAGTGGCCTTGATTGATGAGGGACTGGCCTCCCCAGCTGGCTTCCTGCCAGGCCTTAACCCTGGGATCAGAAGCCAGTCCCTGCCTTCTCCAAGCCCGGAGATCTAGAGAAGCTGGGATCTAGAGTTTGAAAAGCTCCCTCAAGTGCTGGTTGTCCTCTAGATCCACACGCGGAGAACCTCTTGCCAGGTGGCTGGTGTCCCAGACGGTGGCCCGCGGCAAGGCCTCTCCGGAGTCCTGGAAGCAAAAGTTTCCTGGGCCCAGGGACAACATGGGCTGTGACATGTGTAGGGCCACAGTGGATGGCACCAGCCAGGCTGCTGCAGGTGCTGTCAGTGACTCGGGAGGGACTGGTTTGGAACAGACAAAAGGAGGTAGGGGATTCTGAAGGTTCTGGATAAACCAACAGTCTGGAACTCAGAATACATTCCTTCCCTTTATTGAGGGGGAGCTTTATTGAGATTTAGAACACATTTCTAAAGATTTTTTAAAAATTTATTTATTTGAGAGGAGCGGGGGAGAGCACAGAGGGAGAAGGAGAAGGAGATACAGACTCCCCGCAGCCCAGGATGCTGAGATCATGACCCAAGCTAAAGGCAGGTGCTCAACTGACTGAGCCACCCAGGTGCCCCTGAAGCACATTTCTAAGCAGTGGTAGCTGCAGACACCTATATAGTTCCTAATAGACCCCGTTTGTAGCCAGAAAGGCCAGTGAAGATTTGGGCTGGGCACTGCTGAACATGACTTGAGCACCTACTGTATGCCAGGCCCTTTATATAATGCTGTGTCACTTAATTCCGGAGACGTGTTGGTCCGCGGGGCCTTCCCTTCCCTGAAGAGCACAGCTAGTGGCCGGCGGGGCTGGGAGCAGACCAGACCCATCTCACCTCCCAGCCCAGCTCTCACCCCTGCTCTGTGTCATCGTAGCACCGGCTGGGATTTCAACAGGAGCCAGCCACCTCACGGAACATACTCCTTGGAGGAGATGTGTCCAAGGCCAGGCTGCCACCTGCTCCACAGACCTCTCCTGGGGCCCACTCTGGGTAAGGTGACAAGGTGGGTGGGGTGGAAAGCAGGGGAGGGGGATGGGGGGTCTGAAGAAGGGCCAGAGCGGGTAGCGATTCTCCTCAGCCACGTCTCTGCTGGTGTTTCTGTTCCTTGTGAGTATGTTGCTGGGATTCGCAGAACAGAGAAGTTCACAGTTGCTTCAAAAGACGCCCCCTGACCGCTTTCCCCTCCATTCTCCACTCGGAGACATGGACCCACCCGGTCAGCTTGGGGCTTCAGTGCTCTCTCCGTGCCCCTGCTCCCACTCCTCCCTCGTCGTCCTGCTTGAGCCATCGTGCACTTTTGATCGGGTCATCAGAGACTTGTCTCTGTGTCGGACCAAGGCTGGGTGCGGGGGAGGCAGGCCTTCCTGTCCCCCGCCTCACACCATCAGCTCTGGAGGCCGAGCTTCCCTCTGCTTTTTGTCACTCAACTGTGAGGACCAGTTGCTTCTTGCCTGTCTTTGATCTGCCCTCAACCGGGGCTCCCTGGGGTCTGGCCACTCCTCAGCTCTAGCCTTTGCCTGTGAGGCTCCTCCTGGCAGCAAATCCCGCTCTCTGCTGGTCACTCCTCGGGCTCCACCAGGAAGACTCTGGGCCAGCTTTCCAGACCCTCTTTCTGAAGTCACACTTTGCCTCCGTTCCTCAAGGGGACAAGGTCCCAGCCTCTTTGAAGACCTGAATGCAAACAGTTTACTCAGGGGAGGACATTCAATTTGCAATTGTGACAATGATTTTAAAGTTCACCAAATAAAGAAAACAGAGAATATCTAGAAAGTTTTTTTGAGAAGACAAAAAAAAAATGCCGAGGAGGAAATATGCAACATCACATGTGTTAAACAGTAAAAGTTATGTTCCTTTAACTGGTTTGATGCTGCCAGTACCAACAGAGGGAAAAGTAGTTCAGTGGAACAGACTATACTCCCTCAAAATAGGTTAAAATATATGCAGAACATATTTATGCTATAGGTATCATTTCATACTAGTAACTGCATCATGAATTATTGAAGAAATGATATTGAGACCATTGGTTATCCATCTCGGAAAAATCCAGATGGCTCAGTGATGTAAACATCATTGTTATAATAAATAAATAAATACGAACAAACCAAAGTGGTTTAAAAGGTTTCATGTGTCTGTTGGCCATCCGTATGTCTTCTTTGCAGAAATGTCTGTTCATGTCCTCTGCCCATTTTCTTGATTGGATTATTTGTTCTTTGGGTGTTGAGTTTGATAAGTTCCTTATAGATTTTGGATCCTAGCCCTTTATCTGCTATGTCATTTGCAAATATCTCCTCCCATTCTGTCAGTTGTCTTTTGGTTTTGTTAACTATTTCCTTTGCTGTGCAAAAGCTTTTGATCTTGATGAAGTCCCAATAGTTCATTTTTGCCCTTGCTTCCCTTACCTTTGGCGATGTCAGCTGTCCTTTTTATCTCCCCAATTTATTTATTTCATAACTAGAAGTTTGTATCTCTTAGTTTCCTCAAACTTACTTTTTTTTTTTTTTTTAAGAGAGGGAACAAAGGGGAGGAAGGGGCAGAGAGAGGAAGGGGCAGAGGGAGAGAGAGAATAGTAAGCAGGCTCCATCTACCACGTTCAGCACAGAGCCCAACGTGGGGCTCAATCTCATGACCCTGAGATCATGACCTGAGACAAAATCAAGAGTCAGATGCTTAACAGACTGAGCCCCCAAGGTGCCCCTCAAAGTTACTTTTTTTTTTTTAAGACTTTATTTATTTATTTGACAGACATAGATCACAAGTAGGCAGAGAGGCAGGCAGAGAGAGAGGAGGAAGCAGGCTCTCCATGGAGCAGAGAGCCCGATGCGGGGCTCGGTCCCAGGACCCTGGGACCATGACTCGAGCCGAAGGCAGAGGCTTTAACCCACTGAGCCACCCAGGCGCCCCTCAAAGTTACTTTTAATTGCAGAAAAAAATTAAACATGAGATGCCATTTAAGCCTCTTTTATAAATAGTTTTTATTTTTTAGTGGAATTGTGGGTTTACAGGAAAAATTGTGCAGCAAGTACAGAGCTCCCACATGCTCCCCTCTCTCTTTTCAAGAGTGAGGATTCCTAGCATGATGTCGAATAGTACTGGTGAGAGTGAACAAGCTTGTCCTGCTCCCCATTTTAGGGTGGAGTATGTAGTTTCTCACTACAAAGTAATGATGTTAGCTGTAAGCTTATTGTAGATGTTTTTATCAAGTTAAAGAAGTTACTCTTTATTTCTGGTTTTTTTATGAAAATTTTTATGAATAGATGTTGGATTTTGCCAAATCCTTTTTTTGCATCCATTAATATGATCACATAATTTTTTTCTCTTTAGCTTATTGATGTGATGGGTTACTTTAATTGACATTTTAAAAAAAGATTTTATTTATTTATTTATTTATCAGAGAGAAAGGGAGAAAGAGAGAGAGAGAGGACGAGCAGGGGCAAAGGGAGAATCAGTCTCCCCCCTGAGCAGGGAGCCCACGCAGGACTCGATACCAGGACCCTGGGACCATGACCTGAGTGGAAGGCAGAGGCTAAACCGACTGAGCGGCCCAGGCATCCCCATAATTGACTTTCAGATGTTGAACCAGCCTTTCACACTTGGGAATAAATCTCATTTGTATGATAATCCCACGGTGTATAATTCTTTTTAGACATTGTTTGATTCGATCTGCTAGTATTTCGAGTATTTTTGCATCTGTATTCATCAGAGATACTGGTCTGCAGTTTTTCCTTCTTGTAATGTCTTCAGCTGGTTTTACTTTTAAAGGGATGCTGACCTCATAGAATAGGTCTGGAAGTATCCCCTCTGTTTCCATTTCTAAAAGGGAGTGTAGGGAACTGGTATCATTTCTTCCTTAAATCTTTGGTAGAATTTATCAGTGAAGTCATCTGGACTTGGTGCTTTCTGTTTTCAAAGTTAATTAACTGTTGATTAAATTTCTGTCATAAATGTAGTCCCATTCAGATTATTTACTTCTCTTTGTGTGGGTTTTGATAGATTGTCTTTCAGTAAATTGGCCTGTTTCATCGAAGTTATCAAATTTCAGACCATAGAGTTGTTCATAATATTCCTTATTATTAATGTCCATGGGATCAGTAATGATGACCTCTGTTCCATTTCTGATATTAGTAATTTGTGTCTTCCCTTTTTTTTCTTGAGTAGTCTGAGTAGAAGTTACCAATTTTATTGATCTTTTTATTTTATTATTTTTTAAGATTTTATTTATGTATTTATTTGTCAGAGAGAGCGAGCACAGGCAGACAGAGTGTCAGGCAGAGGCAGAGGGAGAAGCAGGCTCCCGCCGAGCAAGGAGCCCGATGTGGGACTCGATCCCAGGACGCTGGGATCATGACCTGAGCTGAAGGCAGCTGCTTAACCAACTGAGCCACCCAGGCGTCCCTTCATTGATCTTTTTAAATGACCAGTTTTGATTTCCTTGATTTTCTCTACTAATGTCCTGTTTTCAATGTCACTGATTTTTTTTTTTTAACCCATTGAGCTACCCAGGCGGCCCTTTTTTTTTTTTTTTTAAGATTTTATTTATTTAGGGGTACCTGGGTGGCTCAGTGGGTTAAGCCTCTGCCTTCGGCTCAGGTCGTGATCTCAGGGTCCTGGGATTGAGCCCCACATCAGGCTCTCTGCTCAAAAGGGAGCCTGCTTCCCTCTCTCTGCCACTCTGTCTGCCTCTCTGCCTACTTGTGATATCTATCTATCTATCTATCTATCTCTCTGTCAAATAAATAAATAAAATCTTTGGGAAAAAAATAGTTTGAAAACCAAACTGCAGGTTTGTGCCCACAGGTGTTTCAAAGCTAACCCGATCCTTTTCACTCTCTTCCTTATAAGAAAGCACATGAAAGGCTACCCACCCCTGGGCTCTGGACACCTTGGTCCTTTTTCTCATTTTATATCTGTGAGGAGTTCAAAGAAAAGAAAAGAAAAAACACCCTCCTGACCACTCTGTCGGATGGCACTGTTAATGGCTGGTGGTTTCTCAGCAAGCAAGAGAGGCTACTTTTGATCATTACCGAGAAAAGGAAAATTTGTTTCCTTAGAAGTGTTTTAATGGAAAGGTAATTTAAACTCATTACCTTTAGAAACTAGAGAAACTGAATCATCCATTTACTTACTGTTTTTGGAGTTTGTGTTTCCCTGTTTTGCAGTGAGACAGCCGGATTTCCGATGGCTGTAATCCCAGCCATAGGCATATGTCCTGGCATACTAATGTTCCGGGCCCAGGAAACATTTGGAGGAATTATACACCTGGTTCCTCAGGAAGAACACCAATGAATTAGGAAGCTGCCAAACAAATGAATACACTTTTGGGGGAGAGAGATCACCCACCTTTCCCCTGGGAAGAAAATCTCTGAGTGGGCAGTGGGGGGCCTGGCGATGATTGCCACCTTTGTGTTCCGCACAAGTTTCTGAGTGAGAAGCAAGGCTCCTGAAGCTATAGCTGAAACGCCACTTGCTCCTTTTACTCTTGCTAAAGCAGCCTGTGCTGAGCGTAGCTGGGGGACAGCTTCGCCTTCATCAGTGTCTACCTGTCAGCACATGCCTGACATTGGGGTGAGAATAATTTACTTTTCTTAAGATTTTAATTATTTATTTGAGAGAGTGAGGGTGAGAGGGAGAAGCAGGCTCCCCAGTGAGCAGGGAGCCCGATACGGGGCTCAATCCCAGGACCCTGAGATCATGACTTGAGCTGAAGGCAGACACTTAACTGGCTGAGCCACCCAGGCCCCCCATTGTTTAAAAATATTTTATTATTTGAGAGAAAGAGAGAGGAGAATAATTTAAGATCATCTTTCATTCTGTTTACCTTTTACTAGACATGATTGTCATAAATATGACCTGTTTTTTACAATGGGTTTTCTTGAAAATCAGATTAGTGGTTTTGCATAGCAGCAAACAACACTCCTGAGCCACCCAGCATGGGGAGGCGGGGAGCAGCCTGGGGGGGGGGTATCCTCTTCCAGCCAGCTGTGTTGACTTAGTGCACCTGACCTCTCTGAGCTTGAGCTTCCTCATCTGCAGAAGGGAGACAACAGCTGTGCCTGACTTTTAAGTTTATTGTGAGGATTGGACAAGATAACAAGTAAGGATGGTGTCTGTAACAGAGATGGACAAACAGAAGGCTCCCGATACAGGTTAGCTGGCTACCAAATTACACTTAGTGAAAGAGATTTGAGAAAATACAAAAAAGCACACAGATATGTAGTTTCTTTGCAAAAAATGCAACGATATTGTGCCAAGTTCAACGTATCTGTTCATGAACATAGGGATCCTCAGACTTACAGAGCAAGACATTATCAGTATCTTTCTTGAGCATCTTCCGTGGGCTAGGTGCTGTTCAGAGAGGCAGGTGCTGAAGGGGGCTCTCTGGGCTGCTCCACCCAGGCTAGAGTGCTTTCCACCGTACCCCTCCAGGCTCCCATTCTGAACCGGGCACCTAACTGTTTAAACACTCGCCTTCGTTCTCAGGACTGCACAAGGACTGCCTCGGTGAAATCATCGCAGGTGCCCTCCCACAACGACTCTGTCTTTTTATCTTCCCCATCTCTAGCAGGGCTGCACTTGGAGATTTCCTTCAATCCCACTTTCCTGGCCACCCACCATATCTGAGATGGTCCTCCTGCCCCAGCAGAAGAGCTCCCCAATGCCTCTCCAGGCTCTGGGTCCCATTTCTTCCTCCTCTTGGATGTGGTGGGTCCTGGGGGGGGGGGG